>JALPQD010000071.1:1536654-1748499 GCA_023101885.1 Typhlomys cinereus | reverse complement strand
ACAGCCGCACTCACTGCCCTCCCATGAGGAAGGAAGGAAGGAAGGAAGGAAGGAAGAAGGAAGGAAGGACGGAAGGAAGAAAAAAGAAGGGGACGGAGATGATAAAGAGAGAAGGAAAAAGAGAGAGAAAGAAGAGAAAAAAGAAAGAGAGAAAAGCGAAAGAAAGAGAAAGAAAGAAAGATAGAAAGAAGATAAATAGAAGGAGAGGGAAAGATCTTAAGCTTCTGCGTGCAGGGAAACAGCCTTGATCCTGCCCGCACATACCTGATGTTTTCATTCAGTGCATACAGCTCGTTGCTCTGCAAGCCGCCCCCTTTGAAGACATTGATCACTGCTGTTTGCACACTGCGGGGCAACAAAAACACATCCGTTAGATGACCTCCCTCCCAGGGTCACCCGCACAAGCAGCCCATGAGGCAGGTCATGGAAGGGCCAGGAAGCCCTGGACACACATATGGTCACATCTTCTCTCCCTGGGATTCAGCTTTTCCTTCTCAGTATCCCAGGGGCAGAAGAGAGACTGGAGCCAAAGAATTCAAAGGCCAAGCTGGCCAGAGGGCGTCTCCCTCACCTCGCTCTTGGTGCAGGAGGAAGTGGGATCAGTTGGCAGTTGCTCTCCTGGCTTGGGAGAGTCACACAGGCGTTGACCGTGCACAGAAGTTGACCCTGCCTGGGTTCCTACAGCCAGGGGACTATGGTCTTCTCGGGGCATTTGGTGGCCCGAGTAATAGAAATGATCATTATTTGCCTTTCTAATAAAATTTCCTGTGGGTCAACAAGGGCCTTCCTGACCCTTCATCCCACCCCTGGAAAGTGGACAGGATAATGTAGGCCACCTGAAGGGCCACACTCAGAGTTAACTCAAAGTCCAAACATCAGCAGCACTCATCACTGTCCTGTCCATTGACAAGGGTTTTACAAAGAACAAGGATTCCTGTGAGACCAGAATGTCCCACATTGCCCCCTCCTCCATTCCCATCAGTTGAGTGTACTTTGGGCCTAGGCATCGGAAAAAATCCACAAATAATTCAGTAAAGCTTCCATTCATCCTATATAGGTTTGAGAAACAGTAGCCCTCAGAAACATGCGTGAACATCTGGTTGACTAACTCAGATAAGCCAAGGCTCACAGTGGGCTCCTTTCTGGCTAGGAAAATAATAAGGGTTGATGAAAGACTCATTTCAGAACAGTAGAGATCCTAGAAGTAGCAGCAGCTCAGCCCATCCCCGGATGCCGCGGGACCCAGCCCTGGCTGTCTCATCCTCCTGGGGACCTTACCTGTTCCAGGCAGAGTTAGAGCTCAGCTGCAGAGCCTGGCGGGCTGCCTGGAAGCGGGGCAGCTCACTGAGCACCGGAGAGCTCATGAAGCGAGGTCTGGGCCGGCGAAAGGAGCCCATCTTGTGGCACTCAGTAGGTAAGAGGGGAGCAAGGCCACGGGTCATAAGTCCAGGTGGAGGTTAAGCCAGGCCTGTAGGACCGGAGGGCTCCGGCCACGTGAGAAAGGGCTTCTTCCAGCGTTGCGTCCAGGCCCTCTTCAAACCACTCTGAGTCAGCACCTGCAAAGAGAGAAGTCATTATTGAGAAGACAGGCTTTGATGTATGATGAGCACATCATACATCCTAACGCACGCTAGCTAGACCGCTCCAGCTTGACACAGCCCCAGTGTCACGTGTGACCAATGGCTTTGTTTTTCCCTTTTCTTCTTGATAGCAGTGGGGATGGTACCCAGAGCTTGGAGCATTGAAAGCGAACACTCTACCACTGGTCCCCCAGCTACACCCCCAGCACTAAGAGAAGGCCTTTTGTTGGTTCACTTTTTACTTATTTACTTAGAGGAGAGAGAGAGAGGAAGAGAGAGAGAGAATGCAGATGAAAGACATGATGTAGAAATGGAGGTCAGAGGACAGTTTTTTTCCCAAAATCCAGTTGTTTCTTTCTACCATGTGGGCTTCCAAAGTTCAAACTCACGTGCCATGTTTGTAAACAGGTATCGGATCCACTGAGCTATCTTGGGGGCCTAGACAACGGCCTTTTAAGACTGTCTCAATGGGGCTGGAGAGATGACTCAGGGGTTAAGACTCTGTCTCACAACAGAAGGTCCTCAGTTCAGATCCCAGGTCCCACCTAAAAACCGACAGACGGCCTACACTTCTGGCTCTGGTGGATGGAGCCTGAGAAATCCCAGAGCAAAGCAAGAAGGAGGTAGAAGCAATCCAAATGATTCCCGAAGTCACCCTTGGACCTCCACAGGGACACACAATGCCCTCTGATACACACACATACACACACACACACACACACACACACACACACACACACACATAAAATAAATGAATAAAATATTTTTTAAAAAAAGAATGTCTCAAGGACAGTGTAAAAACACCTTGCCTTGGCACTGAACACTTTCCACCACGTGTTCTGCTTGCCTGAGAATCACTGAGGATTTCACAACACTTCCTCTCGTGGGCACAGTTCACCACCCCTTACATGCCCTGTGTTTGCTCACAATCAAGCAGGACACATCTAAAACTGCGCATTCAATCAAATTCAATTTGATTATGCACAAAACATCCAAAACGTCTAAGCCCCAGGCACTGCTGTTCAAAGACTCCTACTGTATGGAAGACTCCTACTGTATGGAAATGATTGGCTATTCCTATACTTACTCATACAATGCGTGTTAAGCCCATATGTGCTAGACACTCAAGTGCCAGATGACAGATGATGGCCTGGGACCATGTGCCTGTCCCCTGGCCCTACCCTGCCCTGGTGCATGTTTTAGATCCTCTCTACCCCTCTCCTTTACAAAGACTCTTCTTCCGTTTGCTCTTTGCTTTTCTCAGAATCTAACTTATCCTGTAAACTTGGTCTCAAGAATTCTATTACAGAACAGAGTCGGGTGGTAAAGGCAGGAGAGTCACAAGTCCGAGACCTGCCTAGACTACAGAATGAGCTCAAGACCAGCCTAGGCAACATGAGACTCTGTCTCAAAACACAATGTAAAAAGGACGTTGAAAATTTGAAAAGTACAAAGATGGTCAGAATGTTAATTCAATGGTGGGTCCTTGTCAGTCATGAAGGCAGGTTCCATCCCCAATACCGCAGAAAGACAAAAACATTCCTTGTAGGAAATCACAAGACAGTTGGTGCTTCCATAGTTGAAGGAAGTGGCTTTGCAAGGAACTTGGGTTCACATCTTAAGTCAGCTCCTCTGAGTTGTGACTTTGGACACCGTGAAGCTAATACATTCAGATGCCAATGTAGCACCCGCAGGGGACTAAGGAGGGGTAACATGAGATGAGCTGGCATGCTAGGCAGCATGGCAGACCCAGCGACTCAAGGGCTGGCTAGCTCCCTTCCCTGGTCTTCTCTCCTCAGCACCTTCAAACTCACCCTCTAGTCTCTTCTGCTGACCCCAACAGGGAGAAGAACGGCAGGGAACAGCCCATGGTTATACCCGAAGGACTCCTAGACTTCACCTGGAAGTACTCTTACTGCTGCTCTGGCCAGGTAACACTGTCAAGTCCCAGAACCTAGTGACGAAGGGAAAAGACAGTCCAGCCACAAGTGCCAACCTGCTGGCTGGCAGCAAAAATCCCACAGCTTCGGTTGCAGTGTTTGAAGAAAAGAAGTCGAGGTGCCACCTTCAATTTAGACACATAGCTGTGGTCTGCAGGAGAGGGATGCCACTAGAGTAAGCACTAAGGCTGTTGCAGCCGCCTGCATAGTTGCTGATAGATGACCATAAAACCGATTAAGGGAACAAGGGATTTATTCTCTCTTACGATTTTCCAGGTTACAGTTCTCAGTCTAGCTTGATGGGAGAGCACGCACCAACACCAGGGCCAAGGGAACTGGCCACACCATCACCACGTAACAGCTGAGAGATAGACAATCCTTACTTGCCAGACCAGCATGTCTGGTCAAGTGTACACAAGGATGCCAACTCTCTCAACTAGCTCTCTGTGATTTATTCCAGGGCCTAATCCCACCCACCATATGCTAGACAATCTCCTTCAGGTTGGCTCTGGGCTTAACTCCACCACTAATTCTCTACAAATGTGCTCAACCCCTCAACAGTCAAGTTGACACCTGTGCATAACCATGACACTCCACCCCTTGTCAACTTGACACAAAAACATAGCACTTTTAAACTGTAACCTTCAATCCTTGTTCCCATAGGTGTTAAAAGTTATCTTAAAAACATACATACACTTATTTTTATTAAATTCTAAAAGTCCAAAACTAAAAATTTCTATAATTCAATTTAAAATGTCAGTCATTAAAAATTCACTTATTAAAATGTTGGAACTGAGAGTTTTCAAAAATGTCTCAAATCTATCAAATAAAAATATGTTAAATACTTCAACAAGATAAAAAATCAAACAGAAGTATCATAATACAGTAAGAAAACATTGTATTAAAATCAAGTCCAGCAAATCAATTACCGCATCCTGTATTTCAGTGTCATCTTTTGTTGCTCATCACATAGTCACGGTGGCTCAAAGATTCGAGGCATTCCCAGTCCCTGTTTGCAGCTCAAAGTTGTACAACCAGAGTTCCTCTGAACCAGGCTGAGTCTCCACTCGCAGCTCTCCTCAGCATACATTCTATGGTTCTGGGATCTCAAACAGTACTCTGGGTTCGTCTCCGTAGCTCTAAGCTTCACCTTTCCTTGCAGGAACTCTATGCCTGCCACTTGGTGCCAAGCTTTTGCTGCTCTCCACGAACCCTGTAATCGTACACCAAAACCAGTATCACCTGGGGGACACCGGCTGAGCCCACAGCGAGGCTAAAATGTAGCTTGGTCCACTGGAACCACAGCTGTGCCTACTTTAGCTTGCTGTGTCTAGAAAAGCCCCTTTTTAGGCAGCCAAACCTTCCAAAGGGCAAAAGAGCACTTCAACTTGGACTTTTGGCCCCTGAAGGAATCTGGGTTTTCAACCCACAAAATTGCCATATGGTGGTATTCATGTTTTCCACTGTCCCAGTGCAAGTCAGTAGGTTTTCCTTCATTGATGCTCATTTCTCCAACAATGGCAGCTATTTGGCTGCCTGCCCTTTCCTCATGAAAATCTTCAAGGCTGCCAATTCAGCTCTCCTCTATCAAGCAAACCAGTCCATCATCTTTAAATCCAGCTTTACCAAAGTCCTCCTTTCCCTCATCACAAACTGAGCCCAAACAATCCACAACTCTCTCGCCATTCTCATTGTCCAAATGGCCCATTAAACTCTACAGAATGGTATTTGTAATCCACAAACTGAAAATCTTCAAGCATTTCCAACTCTGTCCAGTGAAACCGTTCAAAAGCCACAAAATCTACGTAGTCAGATTTATCAGCAACACCTCACTTCCTGGGTACCAAATTCTGTTGCAGTTCACCTGCATGGTTGCTGATAAATGACCATTAAACAGCTTAAGGGAACAAGGAATTTATTCTCTCTTACGATTTTCCAGTTACAGTTCTCAGTCTAGCTTGATGAGAGAGCACGCACCAACACCAGGGCCAAGGGAACTGGCCACACCATCACCACGTAACAGCTGAGAGAGAGAGACAATCCTTACTTGCCAGACCAGCATGTCTGGTCAAGTGTACACAAGGATGCCAACTCTCTCAACTAGCTCTTTGTATTTATTCCAGGGCCTAATCCCACCCACCATGGGCTGGGCCTTCCCCATCAGCTAGACAATCTCCTTCAGGTTGGCTCTGAGCTTAACTCCACCACTAATTCTCTACAAATGTGCCCAGAGCTCAAACCCTCAACAGTCAAGTTGACACCTGTGCATAACCATGACAAAGGCTATCCACCTTTCAGAGGTGGACAGAGAGGTGCTGGTGGCCATCTATAGGCAAGAGTCCCGTGACACCAGACTAGCAATACTAAGGGTCTTTAAGTGAAGCAGACACGTGTATAGTCTGTCCGAGAACCACATGTTCAGGGTGAATCAACAATAATTAAAGTGATCAACAAATGTAGAAGTCATTGCAGGCCTCAGACGGGGTCTTGACAACTTCCCAAGTCCCATCAACTCCGGAAAGATCTGTGCATGCCAGGGAATGAGACGAAGACTAAAAGAGAATCAGGGATTCCTCAGATTCCTGATGTTGTCTGGCTCACGGGTTCCAATTGCCCAGTCAAGGTTCTTCCGTTAAAACCGGATCCATTCGGCTGCCCCGCTTTCAAAGGGCCTGTGAAGTGCAACTGAACTGTGTAATTACAGGATATTAACTCGCTTTACGAGAATCTTAAACTGGAGGCGATGGCAAAGCCTCCCACATCATGGCACTCGCTGGGGGAAGCCGCAAAGCCAGCAGGTTGCGTTGCCAAGGGCTTGCCTTCCACTTTTCAGGTCCATGCCCACTTCTCCAGGAGGCTGTCAGGAGGGCCTGGGGGCGGGGAGGTTCCTGCCCCTCACTGATCAGCTAGCCCTCCCAGGTCTCCTGTCCCCAGTTGTCTGAGTACCTGGCAAAATTCCAGGGGAGTCACAAGGGAATTTTTATCCCAAAGGATAAAAGACACAGTACTCGTGTCTTGAGTCAAACACACACAAATGGCGACTTCCCTCAGGCATTTTACCTCCAGACTCTGAACCCCTCAGATGCTGTCATAGTTAGGTACAAGTGTCAACTTGATGGTTGAGGGTTTGAGTTCTGGGCACATTTGTACATAATTAGTAATTGAGTTAAGCTCAGAGTGAACCTGTCTAGTTGATGGGTCAAGCCCAGACCATAGTGGGTGGGACTAGACCTGGGACAGATGAATAAAATACACAGTTCCGGTTGTGGAAGTTGGCATCCTTGTGTACGCTTGGCCAGACATGCTGGTCTGGCAAGTAAGGATCGTCCTCCTCTCAGCCATTATGTAAAGATGGTGTGCCCAGTTCCTTCGGCCCTGGTGTTGGTGTGAGCTCTCCTGTCCAGCTGGACTAACCAGGCTATTATAAGAGAATAAAACCTTTGTTCCCTTAAGCAGTTTTGTCACGATTTTATCAGCAACCGTGCAGGTGAACTGCAATAGATGCAGACAGGCTGGAGAGAGTGTGCAGTTCATACCGCCGAAACAGAGCCAAGCAGCTACTGTGAGTGGCACAGGAGGGAGCTGGCGGGTGGGGGATGAGGAGGGGACGGGACTCTGACAAGTATGACCTAGAGAAAGACCGGCACACCCAGCATCCACCTGCTAAGGTGCTGGGCCCTGAGGCACAGGCTGGTCCTGACCCATATATGATAAATCAGAATGACGAGACAGACATGCACTGGGAGTGGAATCACATGCAACTGAAGAAGTGTACTGAGGAGCAAAGAAACTTTTCCTAGGACTCTATGGTGGGAGGAGGCCAACCCCACCTAAAACTAGTGCTTGATCCTGAGAAGTTTCCTGGAGGTTGCTGTTCTCAGAAGTCCTTAAAGGCAAGCACGGGATTCATGTAGCACTGGACCCACAAGACTCTTCATTCGAGACAAGGACAAGGATAATCAGGAGCATAGCATTAGCTGCCCACTTGACATGATGTCAATCAATGTCTTCACAGGCAACTGGTCCACCCTCATGAAATGCCGCATGATGTCTGAGAAGCTAAGTAACCCGCCCGAAAGCACACATCTGTAGATTACTGATCACTGACTGGTGTCCAGATCAGCCTGCCCTGCCCAGACCATGCCCACTCTGCCACAATATCAAACTCAGCCAGAAAAGCAGAATCAAAGCTGCCGGGTGACTCAGAGGCACCAGACACAAGGGTTTATATCAAAAAACAAATCTTATGCCCCTGACATAAGTAAACTTTCCAAAGGAGTTCTATCTAATGCAGATAGGAGGAGCCGAGGAAGGGAAGGTATAATATGGAGAAACGCGCAGTGCCACCGTTGGACGGCCAAGCCACAGACTGGGTGAACTTGGCTATGTTACTGGACCTCTGAGGCTTGATTTTTTTTTGTTCTCGTGAAATGAGCATGCCAGTTACCTCAGGGTGCAGGAGTACTCGATGAGTTCATCTTTGCAAAGCACTTAGAATATGCATGCACGGGAAAACAGCCAGTGCAACAGCGCAGTGAGGAAAGAAAGAAGACAACCGGGCTGCTGTTGGTTTTAGACCAACCACAACAGCAGCGGGAAAGGGGCCCCACTTCCCCCTGCTTCTGGTGGCTTCTACAGAACCCAGAAAGCTTTGCCTCGGGGGCAGAGAAAGCTTCCAACCAAGCCCCTGACATTGTCACAGCTATAGGACACACAGAGGCTTCGCTTGGTATCTCCTCCTTGCCTTCTTAACGAGGACATCAACAGCCCCTGTTTCACCTATTCCAAAGCGGAGCTTCATCTTTCACCTCAGCCGGAAGAGACTGGCCAGGCACGCACAGAACACTTGATTCCACTCTCAGTACCACGAAAACTCGGGAATGGTCTCAAGAAACTCTAATCCCAATACTTGGGGGGGAGGGGGCGTGGAGTCAGGAGAATCAGGTTCAAGGTCATCCTCAGCCGTATAGTGAGTTCAAAACCAGCCTGGGCAAATAAAAACAACCGAAACGTAATCCCCGAGGCTGGCAGAGCAGAGATTCCACCATGAGTAAAGAAACTGAGGCAGAACAACTCAGCCAAGGTTGGAAAGCAACTCCCTACGGGAGACAGGCAGGTTTTCCTGTCTTCTTTTTCTCCACTATTTCAAAATGCCATCATTATGAATCATACTTGAATGGATGCACACAAACACATGCTCCAAATAATGATTACGCATGTTAGTAAGCAGCTTGGAAGCTGCACTGGGAAGCCTGGGTTCCTGCTTTTTGGATAACGGCACAGCCGCTTCTGTATGATAAAGACACAAATGTTCACAGCGTCCACAGCAGGAAGCGAAAGCCCTCTCCAGCCCACACTGGTTGAAGAGCGCTGCCCAGCAGAACTGAAAGGATGAGAATGTTCTAGACAAACCTGTGCTCTCCAGGTTGTAGTCACTAGCCCTATGTGGCCGCGAAACACTTGCCACATGACTGAGGAAGGGAATTTTTATTCACCTTTCAATAACCACAATATTTTGACAAGGATGGGCAATGTCGGGCTGGGAAGACAAGTTAAGATGCATGACCCTGGCCATCTGGTTCTAAATTCTAATCTAAAGGGATTCTTTAGATTGGGGATGGCTCCTGACTTGGGGATGGCCTGTGACTTGATTGTGTAATTGACAGGGGGAAGCCCCAGCCTGTTGTGGGGGGGACCCTGCCAAGGCAGGGCATCCAGGAATGTGGGTGAGAATGAGTACACTAGCAAGCTTGCACGCACTGGTCCTTGTGCTCTTGCTCTGGATGTGACCGGTTGCTTCAAGCTCCTGTTGCCGTAACTTCTCTGCCACGATGGAATGTGACCTAATTAAACCCTTTCTCCTCTGAGTTGCTTTGGGTCTGCTGGCATTTTTGTTCCAGAAACAGGAAGTGAAACTAAAGCCACTGGACGTGTAGTTGTCTTTCGAACATGTGAGATCAGTCCCCAAAACCCATGTACAAAAGCTGGTCATGGTGGCACGCGCTTTGAATCCCAGTTTTGGGGAGGTAGAGACAAGTGAATCTCTGGCGCTTGCTGGCCATCCAGCCTAGCTGACTTGGTGAGTTTCAGGCCACTGAGAAACCCATCTAAGAAAAACATGTATGGGGCTGGTGAGGTAGCTCCATGGGTTAGGCACCTGCTTGGAAAGCTGGTGATCTCAGTGTGATCCCAAGAAGCCCACAGGTGGGAGGAGAGATCTGACTTCTCAAAGTTGTCCCCTGACCTCCACCTGTGCATTATGACATGTGTGCATGCACCCTCTCTCTTCTTTCTCCCCTTCCTCTCTCTCCTGCTAACTCTCATGCTCGCTCTTAAATAAGTACATGTATTTCTAAAGTGGATAATGCCTGAGGAACAAAACCCAAAGCTGTCTCCTAACTTACACAGGGGGGGGGGAGAGAGAGAAGGGAATGGCTCATTTTTCCTTTCCTCCTAACACATAG
The DNA here is from genome assembly GCA_023101885.1 of Typhlomys cinereus. Lineage (NCBI taxonomy): Eukaryota > Metazoa > Chordata > Mammalia > Rodentia > Platacanthomyidae > Typhlomys > Typhlomys cinereus. Next base: position 1,738,515 of record JALPQD010000071.1, on the reverse strand, counting down.
CTTTATATCAACCTCTTTGTTTTCAGAATTGCAGCTGAAGTGGTCCACTGAGGTATTTAGCCATTCTCCCACAGATGGACATTCACTAAAAACCTAGGTTTGTTACTACAAAGGATGAGGCCATCGGTGAGTCTGGGGGACCAAGTGACCGTTACTGCAGACTCTTCCTTCTCAGAGCCGGAATGGCCAGATCAAAGGGCCTGATAGTTCTCTGCCAGCTTCACTCAGTGACACCCACCCTGCCACAGTCCGGAAATAGCGTCGCAGGAAGAAGCCAGGAGGTCGTGTCCCTGGCTCCAGAGGATAAGCCCACTGCAAGGCTGTGCTGCTCCAGGGTGGGTCACAGGAGTTCTGCTGTCACAGCATCCTCTGCTACTCTCTCGGGGATGGGCAGAAAGTGCTTCAGACACCTTCAAGACAGGGTCTCCAGACTGGCCGTGGACTCACTGTGTAGGGGACCATGCCCCTGAGCAGCGGGAACGCGATAGCTGGGATCACAGACGAGGGCTCCAATGCTCAGCACACCTTCACTTCCTCATTCCCTCGAGCCCATGATATTACCTCGTGAGGCAAAACGTAGGATGAAGTTAAGGGTCCAGATGCTTCTCCTGGTATTTGGCATCACATGCATCCTCAAAATGGGGTGCATGAGATGATGAAAAAGAGCAGATACACAGCAAAGAAGGCAATGCAAAGACAGAGACTCAGACTTTCACAATTCGGCCACCATCAAGGAATGGTAGCAACCACCGATCCCGCCACCACAGGAAAGAAGAAAGAAACAAATATCCTCCTAGAACTTTCAGAAAGAATACAACTTCATTCTGAATTTGGGCTTCCAGAACTGCCTGTTGTTTAAAGCCACGAAGGCCCTGAGAATCGCTTGGAGCAGCCACCAGAACTGAATACTCATAGCCTTGGGACACTCTGAACTGCAGCATCTACACTGAGAAACAGGCAGAGAGAATGTTTCTTGAGGAAATTATTGTGAAGAGAGTGGCTAGGAGGAGCTGGACACACATCTTGGAGTGGATAGGTACAAGGGCAGGTCCAGCGGAACTCAGGACAAGCAAGACAGTCTGATGGTCATCACCCTTCCAGTGGACCCTGGGCAGATGACTGGGGTTAGGAACAAGGGTGGGGGGCAATGATCTAAGCAAAGCACAGGTTTGCTGCGATGCATCACTGGCCAGTTCTCAAGACACCCCACATGGTTCCCTTGACAACTTCTGCATCGCAGGTCCAATATGGACTTCTCAGAGAACGTGTTTATCTCGGTTCTTTCTCGTATCTGTCAAGGATAGGGTGTGGGGATGGGGAAGGGACATGGAGACAGGGTCCCCACTCAGGACCAAGGACAAAAGGAGCCGGTGCACTGAGAACATGCAGATGGATTCCGCTCAGGCTGCGAAAAGAGAAGTAGAAATCATGGTCCAATAGCTGAAAATAGAGAAGTCAGTATCTGGTAATGACTGGAGGCTTCCAGGAAAAAGTCACTCTGAGGGTAAATAACAAAGTCAGAGTCTGAGCCGCCGGGTCTGACATGACATGACCTTCTTGAATGCAGGGAGAAGCCAGTTCCCAGAGAGACAGAAGTGGCAGCCCATTTCGCATAGTCCTGCAGAGCTCTGCACTTAACTTCTTTAGAGAGAGAATGTGAGAGAGAGAGAGAGAGAGAGAGTCTGCCTGCCTGCCTGTCTGTCTGTCTGTCTGTCTTCTATGCTCTCAGGGCATTTCCAGAGCTTACTACAGTGCCAAACAAAGCAGGTTTTCTGCACAGTCACCTAATTGAGGGAACGAGCCTCCAGTCACAGGAAGCACCCTATCTGACCCAGGAAGCTATAAGCAAACACAGGCTCTGGATATTTGCCCCTAGAGGCTCACAGGGCTTAACCACGTTCTCCCATCAGGACACAGGTCCTGCCAACTCCAGCCTCTACAGCTGATTTGCTGGGTCCCGTGGGAAGGCTACTCTCACGCACTGAGCTTTATTTTCTTTATTTACTCACTGAAGATAATTCTTATCTAATTGTCCTTCAGATTCAAAGTGAGAGAGAGAGAACTCAGGACCGGGGACATGGCTGAGCAGGTAAAGGTACTTCCCAGGAAAGCCTGAGTTTGATCCCTGGAACCCATAAGGTGGAAGGAGAAAACTGACTCCCAAAGATTGTCTGACTTCCATACATAGGCCTCCCTAACAGATAGATAGATAGATAGATAGATAGATAGATAGATAGATAGATAAACAAATAAGAAAGAAAGTAAACAATTAAATATGAAATGACTTCATCATGTGGCACAAAGAAAGATCCCAAAAAGTTATAGCTGGTATTATGTAACTGTTTTTATTCAATACTGTGCTTCTCAGAGGTGGTATTGTGGTCAGGTTGTAAGGACAAGGACACACACACACACATACACACACACACACACACACACACACACCCCTTGAAGGAAAATCATCTGAGACAACAGCCTGGGAGAGATGGACATTTGAGAAACATCCCCCTCAGATGATACAGGCTTCACCCTCTGATTGGAATTTTACCCCAGGCACAACAAATGGCTTATGGCACAAGGGTCTTTACTGCAGCCTTGGAAGTAGCCATGGCTTAGAAACAGCCTATATGCTTGCTTGCTGACAGAGAGCTGGCATGCTGCATCACCTGCTAGACTATACAACTCTAAAAGGAAGAGACAGTTTGTATAGACCAATGAATGGGTACTGCCTCAGGAAGCTCAGAACAAAAAGAGGCCAAAGGCAGAACCATTCATGTACTATGCTATACCATCTATATATATAAGCTGAAAAGATCACTTTCATATTTCCCTGTAGTATTTACAATGACCGTGGACCACTCACTCAGAAATCAATACTGCTGATTCCCCAGAGTATGCAATTGGGTGTTAGGGAAGACTTCCCTACCTGCCCTTTGGCACCCTCTGGGTTTTGAAACAAGAAACTAGACCAGGGATTTAAAGAAATGAAAACGCCAATGATGTCTCCCATCCCCCACCTCCACACACAAAAAAATACAAAAAAGGAAAGGAGATGTGGTTTGTTCCGAGACAAAGTAACTATTTCAAGGTGTCAGGACTGGAACTGGCTTTTGATCCCAGGTCAGTGCTAGGCATTACAATTCACGCAGTCAAGTGTTGCTCATTTCATGACAGTTTAGCCATGCAGTGCATGTTCCACAACAGTGGCTTCCTTAGCTAGGGACACGGGAGCAAGAGGTCCAATGCAAGGAGCAAGGAGAAAATGAGAGATGAGCCTTTTTTGTAACACGCATCACAAATTGACTAAAAGGACTGACTTTGGGCATCGAGGTGACTGAGGGGTGATGACCCTGTCTACTCTGTGCTACCAGCTTGGACCAGAGAAAGAAGAACTGCTCAATCCAATCAGCATTTGCTATTGAAATACAAGCCCAGTTTTACCCGATTTTTTTTTCCCTAGAGACAACTCATAATTGAGATTATTTTTGAATCACTCTTGTGGCTGGGCACTTTAGACACCAAACATACAGGTCTAGACCTTTATTTCATCCCATTACAGCTCTGACCCACCCCCTTCCCCTTGCCTTCTCATTTGGGGTCTTGTCACTTTTCTCCTTACAGTATGACTAACAGTTCAGCTTGCACAGCTACACAGTCAGATCCTACTCAAATCTGGACACATTAGGGGACTGTCAGAGACCAGAGCAGAGACCAGTCTCAGCCCATGTTTGGCTCCCACACGCCACTTCATGGATTCACCCCTTAACCCCTTCTCTCTGTCTGATCTCACCATCGGTCCATCACTGATTCCTCCATAGAGGTCTGTCTCACACACACCCAGATTTCTCTTTATGGAGACAGTGAGCCTGCGCACCTCAGCTACCACCAGTGGAAACACACAGCAAGGAGAACGTTCTGAGCCAATGAAGAACACCAGATCAGGACTCCGTGTCCGCCCCATTCCCTGTCCCCACGCCCTCTGGATGAAAAACATATCAGAAAGAGGTTTCTAAGAGGGGGCTCCTTTACTAAATGAAAAACCTATCACAGCTATTGTGTTGACATTGCTACAGTTAATCCTGTTGACTGGAATAATGCTAATTACCATCAGAAGGTCATGATGATGGACAGGACTATAGCAGCTCTCATTTTCTTTTTATTTATCCTCTCTATTTATAATCTATTTCGCACCAACTGGGCCAGTTTTCTTTTTCCCGTTTTGCAGATGAAGAAACTGACACATGAGGATTCACTTGCCCCCAAAGCAAAGAAAACTAGTAAGGGTATACAAGAGTGAGATCCCAACGATTCCAGCGTGAGACCTCCCAACCCATCTGCTGTATGTACGCACATGGCGGCTCGCAGGCTGCCTACCTTGCTCCCTTCATCAACATCAAGGAAAGATTTCAACCTCCTCTGGGCAATGCTCTAGCCTTCTCAGGAAGGACAATTTACCTCTACAGGACACTTGCCCAGGAAGCTACAGACTCCTTCCGTGTATTACATGCCTGAGAAAATGGAAATGTCTTACAGGTTATTGTCTGGTGTTTTCCTCAGAACAAACAGCCTCCATTTTGTTCACAACTATTGAGATCTCGTTTGTTGACTGCTGCCGTCCCTCAGGGACAGAGGGATTGGGAAGGGCAAGAATACACGTGCCCACACTGTACCGGTGCATGCGCACTGCTGCAGTTCACCTGCATGGTTGCTGATAAATGACCATCACATAGCTTAAGAGAACAAAGAGTTTACTTTCTTACGACAGTCCAGTTACAGTTCTCAGTCCAGCTTGACAGGAGAGCATGCACTAACACCAGGGCCGAGGAAACTAGCCACACCATCACCATATAATGGCTGAGAGATAGACAATCCTTACTTGCCAGATCAGCATGTCTAGCCAAGTGAACAAAAGGATACCAACTCTCTCAACCAGCTCTCTGTGATTTATCCAGGGTCTAATCCCACCCACCATGGGCTGGGTCTTCCCCATCAGCTGGACAATCTCCTTCAGGTTTGCTCTGGACTTAACTCAACCATCAACTCTCTGCAACTATGCCCAGAGCTCAAACCCTCAACAGTAAAGTTGACATCTGTGCTTAACTATGATATGCGCGTGCGCGCGCGCACACACACACACACCTGTGCACACACACCCCCATTTGACTACACTTGTGAAGACCGGACAGGATTAGAACGCACATGCCAGCACACAGGAGCCTGAGAGGGCTCCAGAGTATAAACTGAGGCAGATCAGCTGGAAGTGGGGTGTACCAGCTAAGGCACCTCTATGGTAGCCATCAGCCATGCTGGATCCTTCCAACTCCTAAGTAACCCTTGCTTCTACGCCTATAAGGAAGCCAAATAAATTCGTTGGCATAACTGTTACTTTGGTTTATCCTGAAACTCCTATCTTGGGCAGGAGGACAGGTATGTGTGGCATCTCCCCAAGAAAAGTATTCACTCAGCACTGGCAAAGGTCCTTCTGCCTCAATATCTCAGGCACATAAAAAAGCATCCAATATATATTTTTAGTTGGTTACGTGAAAAACCATCTCCTGAGCCCCCACAAAGAATGGACTTCTTATTTCTGAGAGGCCACAAAGTCTCTTCCCTGTGACTTAATACCAATCCATGCAGATACCACTATTCAGAAATACCATCAGCCTGGGCCTCAAAGGCCTGGGTCTGGGTCTGCTTGCTGGTCTACAGAACCCACCATCACAGCAGAAGAAAGGTAAGGGCAGCACAGAACAGCACACTTATTGCTGTTAATATCTAGCCTTCCAAACTCTTGGGAAGAGCCAGATAGGTGTAGCATAATCCGTAATCTCAGCACACAAGAGGTTAAGGCCCAGTGGGAGCTATAAAGCAAAACCCTGCCTCAAAAACAAACTAACCAAAAAGCCTCTTAGGAGACAAAAGGCAACTTAGGGATAGGCGCTCTGTGATACCAGCAAGAACATGCTGAGGGTCAAGTTCAGACCATAGAAAATACACCACTGGAAGCATGAGATGACTTTCTCAGCAGTGCCCTGGAAGCCAATGCTGAGAATCAAGGAATCCAAATTTGGACTGCAGTCATAGTTATAGCAAACAGGATACAAGCGCAAGTGTTTAGCTCTGCATGATCAAGGTCGCCAAGTGTCCACAGGATTCAGAACTGTGTCTTGAGTCTCATGTCAGCAAAACTGCACTATAACAGCATCACCACATGGATTTTAAAAAAGCCAGTATATAATTACCAGTCAGATCCCGTTCTTTGGTGGAAGTGTGGTAAATGCCACAACTTTTATTTATTGGTCTATGAGCCTCACTTCAAGTGTCAAATTCCTTGGTATGTGCATGGTCAGGGCATGGCCCATGAATGCCATCCACAGTGATTCTGCAATGCCTCCCCAATGATAAGCCAGACCCAGACCGTCTAGACGCAAGCAGCAGCCCAGACTCACCATTAGAGAGCAATTACATTTCTGACACATAACGTATATAAAACTCTGATGGGTGAGACAGAGGTCAAACGCCGCTGCCTGGCAGCCAGTGACACTTTCAAGTGCCGGGAAGTATGCCCTAGATTAAATCGTGTGGTGCGCTAAGGATTAGATCTGCTCCCACAAAGATGAAATGCTTTCTTTCGTAAGAGAAAGGGAGGACAGGAAACTTCTTCCCGAGTTGTGGAGCCGAATATGAAGGTCAGCACAAAGAAGGAAGGTCATTTCGTGGAGGTTACCCACCTCAACCACACATCAGTGTGTGTCAGAACCTACGTGAGGCAGAGGAAAAGTGGAGAAGCCATGATGGGCAAAGAAAATCAAAGACACTGTCTAGGACCCGCAGGGTCACCTTTCAGAAGCCAGTTCTCTCTTTTTACCCAGAGGCCAAACTTAGGTCACTGGGTTTATACACAAGAGCCTTTTATATCTCGGTGATTTTGCTGGCCTAATCTCTAAAAAATAAATAAATGAGAATAAAAGTTCAAGGTATATATAAGATCTTCTATGTAAGGTCAGGATAAAATGAGAATATTCCTTTTAACAAAAATTTAATAAACACCTACTACACCGGTATAAAGATAAGTCAGATATAGTTCAGTAGTAATAGAAATAGTACTGAAACAAGAGGACAGTCACTGGTTGTGATTAATGGAAGGGACAGGAAAACCTAAAGAAGGGGTGGCAAGCTCAAGGTCCATAAAGACCAAGGCTTTCCTTCCACTTTTGACAAAAGAAAACCTGGAACCCTAAGCTTCAGTCCCTGAGCCTGCTTGGTGGAAGAAGAGAACATACGCCTGCAAGAAAAGAACATATTTCTGCAAGAAGAGAACATACTCCTACAAGAAGAGAACATACTCCTACAAGAAGAGAACATACTCCTACAAGAGAACATACTCCTGTAAGAAGAGAACATACTTCTGCAAGAAGAGACATACTCTTGCAAGTTTTCCTCTGAGGTTGTAAGTCGACTCTCCCCACTTTCAAAAACTGAGAAAAATGTTCTCTTCCAAAATATCATGTGAGCCAGAGTGATCTATGTCTGAAGGCAGACTTTGAGCCATGGGCTACTAGTCCGAAACCCCTGTGTCAGCACAAGTGGGGAAAAGTATGCACAGCTCATGAGGGCGATGGTCAGAGGATGAGGATGATGAAGAGAAACATTGAGAAAATGGTTGAACCAGGCAGAGAGTGCTGAGAGATAGTGAACTCAGTGAGGGTAAAGTAAACACAACCAAGGAATCAGTATGACTCCTTAGGCCAGGAGTGTCACAAGGCCTCACATCTACACAGTCCCAGGAGGGTCCAAAGCTCTTCCTGGGTTGATCCCATTTGATCCTCTCAATGAGAGGAGGGAGACATGGTAACTACCTCTGTTTTAGAATGGAAGAATTCCCGGTTGGGAGCATTTAATCAACATCTCTGTGTCCCACCATTACCTACAGAACCAGAGGTCATTTTCAAGACCTGTACCAGACCAGGTGCAAAAGAGAAGAACTACACACTCTCTATCACCTTTTACATTTATGTATTTAGCCCAGTGTGCAGTTGGGGAGGGAAGGGGTGGCAAAGGGGGTGGCTCAAGTGTGCCACAGCATATAGTCATAGGACAACTTCCGGAACTTGGAATTCCTTCTCTTTTTCCACCACTTGGGTTCTGGGGATCAAACTCAGTCACCAGGCTTGGTGGCAAGCACCTTTACCCATTAGGCCATTGCATTGATCCCCTCCATCTCTTTCTTAATTAAGAAAACAATCATCTCTCACAATCTATAGGGGATACACCCCAGTGGATATCTGAAACCACACTCTAAGAAACTGACAATGGAAAAATAAGGTAATATGCTGTAATAAAAATTTGCATTTAATGGACACTATTTTTGATGCACGTGTGTGTGTGTGTGTGTGTGTGTGTGTGTGTGTGTGTGTGTATACAAGAAGGAAAATGTGTGCCTGAGGAGGCCCAAAGGCAACATCGGGAATCACCCTGGATTGCTCTACCTCCTTATTGCTTTGCTCTGGGGTTTCCTAGGCTCTGCCTTCCAGGGCTGGAATTACAGGCTGCCACCATATCTGCCTGGCATTTTTAAAAGCAGGATCTGGGGATCTGAACTCAGGTCCTTTTACTTGCAAGGCAAAGACTTTCACCCCAGTGCTGGAAGCCCTTACTGTACACTATTAAATACATTTTTGAACAAAAGGACTAAGCACCTATTTTAAAATACAAAAGCATTAAGTATTCATTTGAACAAAAGCATTGTGATATAATGACAGTCCATTTGCTAATCTCGAGAGCTGCTAAGTGACTAACAGGTAGGTAGTGTACACGCTGTGAACACACGGGATGAATGCATGATTCACCCAAGCAGGATGCAGGATAGAGAAGAACTGCTCGAAAGATCTCATTGCACTACTGAGAATCGGGTAAAATTTAAAACACTAATTGTTTATTTTTGGAGTTCCCCAGTTACCACTTGTGAACTAGGATTACTTGAAGTTAATGAAACCAAGGAGGGCAAAACCACCAGTTTGGGGGATGTGGTGGAAGATGCAGTAGGGTTTCCCTGATCCATTTCTGGGGATTTTTGACACATTAAACCTGAGCTTTGAGGCTGGAATTTGTGCCAAATCTCTTGTAGATGATTCTGTCCGTGACTAGGCAGCAACCCTGGGCTAGACCAAACTCCAGAGCCACAATGGTTCTGTCCCCACTTCTCCAGCAGACATTCAGAAGGTAAAGAGCCACTTGATTGTCCTCATCTTAGGAATCAGAACAAAGGATGCCAAGGGTACCCTAGTGGGTAGGAGCCATACCACAATGCACAGACCAGCCCCACCACAGGAAGGCGGTGGAGGTGTGGAGAGAACCTGCCCCAAACCTTAGCATCTGGGTGCAAACACCATGCTCTGAACATGACAAAATTGACAGCCCCAAGGGCAAGTTTAGCCATACATGGCCCTACCAGCCCACTGTCTCAAGGACTGTTCTACAAGAATCCCTGGTGACCAGGGTGCACTCTAAGAAAGAGACTCTGGGACACACTCGTAGTACTCACCCTCCAGGGTAAGCCAGACTCATGATTTTATAGACACGGAAAAGTGAAGCCCAGAGCAACTGAAACTTGCCCATGGCCGGCATTTGCTCAAGAGATCACATTTCTGACCTCGATTCCCCCGGCCTATGTTGTCTCCTAGATGCACTCGAGGACCGAGGCATGGGCCATGACTCTGCTCCCTGAAAAGCTAAGACTGACTTTTGACAGGTGTGTGAATTTGGGGGGTTGGAAGGTGGAGGGTTTTCCTAAAATCTGAAAGGAGTCTATTATCCAGCTGGTACGTGAGGCATTAAAAAGAAAAAAAAATTATCTCAGACACCGGGATTACCAAGTTCACCTATAAATACTGTACCTGGTTTTATGAGGCAAACAGCCACAGGAACTGGGGGGGGGGGCGGCAGCGCCCAATGCCCCACAGAGTTCTTCAAATGACGCCAGCAGTCCTTGTGGTATCTCAGAGACATGTGGGGAATGATGATCAGTCAGTCCCAAAGGAGTATTCAGAATTCCACAGCAAGTGTGAAAAGGTTTACCTCGGGGATTTACGGAGCTGAGGTCAGGAGCAGGTTTTGACAGGGTCTGAGGCAGCTTACAGCAAGCTAATCCACACCAGAGCCAGGGCTAGGATTGCATCCCAGTTACGAGCCAAGGAGACACAATCGCAAACCTCCCGCGATTCTTCCAGGCTCTGCTGACGTGCATTCCAGCTCTCCAAGCAGACCAAAGTGCCCAATCTGGTCCTGTCCTCAATCCTTTCGGCTGCTGTCCTGAAACCAGAACTCAAGTCAGACTCAAAGGGAACCCAGCCATGGCAAGAAGAAAAGTTCTAGAGACACAAGAAGTGGGGGGCGGGGGTCAGCAACCAGTGACCGGAACCCAAGTACTTATCTCTGTGTGAGAGCCTGACAATGATGCTTTTTGTGAAGCAAAGAACATACTAGACTCCAGACACAGAGAGGGAGATGGAGGAAACACACGATTTTATGCAATGCATAATTATATGCAAAGTACAGGTAATTATGTCAGACAGTGCCCTGGAGATAATTTACCAGGTACTTCCCCACAGCCCACAATCAAAAGAGAAAGCGGGACCTGGAGAGTTCTATCACTCCCCAGCATTCTTCTGGGTCTTTCTAGAGGCTGCAGGAGCTGGCTGAACCTGGTCAAGAGTTTCTGGTTTTCAATGAAACAGATCTATAATGACCCCATGTGTTATCTGCTATGGAAATGTACGATTTTTTTTAGTGGGCAGTGCCAAGGAATGTCTCTACACATTTGAATAAAGCATGAACGCCTTTAAAATATCCAGAATATGTTGCAGCTGGAAATTGTGACTATTTTTTTAAAGCCAGTTTAAATTTAATAGAGCGTTTAAATTCTTCGTTGACGGTAATTAGAGGGCAAGCAGTATTTCTTTAAACGCTGCTAGACAGAACTTAATCCAATTTAGGTAATCACTAACCTCTGCTTTTTTTCCTCTCTCTCTCTTTCACCTAAATGAAACCCAAGGACTGTTCTACAAAGAGCACAAGCTGGCAAAGCATAAGAAAAGAATATTTAAAGAGAGAGATTGAGTGACTGCTACCTCAAAGGGCCAAGTCCAATTAAAATGGAAACAGGTCTCACAAGCTCCCTAATTTCTATAGACTATAAGCTAGCATGGAGGACCAGGAGGCAGTCGTAGGGAGTGGGGGACATGCTTCCCCACTGCTCCCCTCTGGGAACCTCATCCCACATGTCACTCACCAGCTCTCACTGGGCAGTGTGACAGCCACGCCTTCCCGCCTGTGGCAGCAGTTCATAGTATTCACAAGATCTTCAGGGTGTCGCCTTTCTTGCACAGAACTGGCACTTAGACCACCTCCTATTCCCTCGTCTTGGATTTCCCACGCTGCTGCGGCATTGACATCTGGTCTAGAAACTTCCATGGACACTACCCAGAGTTTCTTGAGAACTGGGAATTTGCCAAATGTGAATTATGTCAAGCAGATCTCTCATGGCTGTCACTGTCCTGAGTGGATTGTGCTCCTGGCCTCCTTCTCGGCCCCCACGTGGAATCTTCCCTAATAAAGACTTTTAATTTTGCTAGTGTGTATCAGAGGACACTGTGTGTGTGTGTCTGTGGAGACCCAAGAATGATTTTGAAAATCACTCTGGATTGCCTCTGCTTCCTTTTTGCTTTGCCCTGGGATTACCCAGGTTCCACCTTCCAGAGCCAGAAGTGCAGACCACCGCCATTTCTGACCAATGCTGTTTTTTAAAATTTTTTTATTATTTATTCAATTGTATGTGTATGCGTCTGTGCACATGTGTATGTATGTACGTGTGTGTGTGTGTGTGTGTGTGTGTGTGTGTGTGTGTGTGTGTAGAACCACGGACGAATTCGGGAACCACCATGGACGCCTCCACCTCCTCTTTATTTACTCTGCCCGGGGATTCACAGGCTCTGCCCTACCAGGACCAGAAACACAGGCCACCCCCGCTTCCGCCTGGCATCTATACGTGGGGTCTAGGATCCGAACTCAGGACCTTTCGCCTGCAAGGCAGAGGCTTAACCCCTGAGCCACCTCTCCAGCCCCAATGCTTTTTTTTTTTTAAAACATGGGATCCAGGATTTGAACTCGGATCTTTCTGCTTACAAGACAGAGTCTTAATCTCTGATCCATCTCTCCAGCCTATAAAAGAATTTTAAAATGCCAGTGCCTTCTGCTTGTCAGGATGCCACTCTCATTTTCTAAATTCCAAATCCTATATCCTAAAAAAAATGCATAAAACATTTCACTTCTGAATTGCACAACTGAGATAATGCTGATGTGCTACAAGTGAACATTTTTTGTAAATATCGCCCTTTAGCAAGAATTTCCAGGGACCAAACCCTTCCCGACAGGCACTATACAGCTGTCTAACAGCCTTTAGCAAATTCTTTACCGTTTCTCAAATCAAGTCTATGTTGATCTAGTTCTGCAAAAAACAGGATCAAAAGGAGGAAAGATACAAAAGGAATGATGACAGGGACATATACCATCAGAGCAGAGATATCTAAAAAAAGAATAAGGTTCACAAAGTCCACACTTTGCATCTTCTACAGATGAACAGCTTAAACAGTGAGCCGCACTAAGTCCATGAGCTATCTGAACACCTGACCTTCATCAGCCCCATCGTCCTGAGGCTCTCAGACATGTAGGGTAATATATTCAAGAGACAAGAGAAGGGGCTTTCAGTCATTGTGGTCACTGTGACATTAATAAAAAAAAAATGTGGGCTGAGGAAATAGTTCAGTCAGTCAACAAAGTGGTTGCCATGCACCTAAATTCAGATCCCCAGAACTCATGCAAAAAGCCAAATGTGATGGTTTGTACCCCTAATTCCATCACTGGGAAGGCAGAGACAGCAGAATCCTAGGAGCTAGGTGGTCGGGGAGCAAGGGTTTCATGAGAGACCCTGTCTCAAAAAATAAGGTAGGAGAATAAACAAGAAAGACAACAGATGTCAACCTCTGGTCTCCAAACACAAGTGCATGCATCTGCACACACATGTGGGGACATATACAAGAATACACACACACACATACAGACACACTTAATTGACTCTACAGTGTTCTAATGAATAGCTGAGCAATCTAAACTCAGAGGACATCTCCAGCCTCCAAGCCTAGAGTAATGAACAATCTGGAATCTATTCTAAGTTCCATCCCTGAGTGTGTACCCTAAGGCAAATTGCTCGCATTGTCTAAGCTCACCCACACAAGGGGCACGCAGTAGTATTCCACCAATGTTTTGGTGAAAATCATTCCTATGACCAATCTCTTGCTGCAAACTGTGACATCATAAAACTTACATTCTCCCCTTTTCATATAAGGTTAATGTTCAGACACAGAACATATTGAAATCACACTTACTGGAATATGTATATACACCCACAGCCCTGTGGACCTGAAAGAAACAGGCTAGGCTCAGGTTAAACCTGATCCAACTAGTTTATTTCTACTGAAGCCCTTCTTTTACACGTTAATGCTTCCAAGCTGTTAGAAGTATCACTAAAACATGAAAAGGACAGGAGTGGAAAAACTGAAGACAAACTCTGCGGTCTTCAAGCATCCCTTCCCTCTACAAGGCCACATTCGCCAGATACCAGCTTGCCAGCAGCCCTCAGTCTGTTCTAGGGCGCAGTATTGCAATCAGAGAAGATTACCTGCCAGGCTCCATGTGGAAGACCACCCTTACTCCCCTCAGTTGCACCGGGAACCTCAAATGGGCTAAATTTTAAAATGTGACTAAATTCTAAGTTCCATTTCCCGCTCCGAATCCATATGCCTTCATTAACAGCCCCTTCTTTCTCCAGATCCATTTAACTGGCCTCAGTTGTAACATATTACTTGTAAGCCGGGCAATGAAATACCGAGACTTCAGATCTTTAGTGGTCAGGCTCATCAACAGGAGGAGGTCAAAGGTGCAGTCTCCCAGACTCGTCTACACCACGGTGGGGCCTGGAGTGGGGGCGGGGAGGGAGCGGTGTGGAGGAGAAGGCAGGCGGAACTGTGACTGCCCTGAACTGCTTTGGTCTTTATCATGGGTCATCTGAACGTGCACGTGATGCCTCGGTAATTATGCCAGAGCTCCACCCAAGCAATGATGCCTGAAGACTCCCACTCAAAACGTTGTTCCATGCGGGTCTCCGCAGCAGACATGCAGCTGAACCATTGCCCTTAAGCCGCCCGTCTTGTGGGGCGCGACGCCGCGCAGTAATTGAAACCTTGCACACCGCAGGATCGCAGTGGTGTCTATAAATACTCTCCGCGTTACTGCTGACAAACAAAAAGCTCATCTCGCGCTCCCAGCACCGCGTGGGGAGGGGGGCATGTGATCTCGGGGAGCAGACGGGTAGAACTCGGGGAAACCCCTACTGCCAACTAGAGAGGCACCCCAGGATCTATTCCTGAAACACGCTTCAGAAGCACACACCAAGTCAGTTCCCTGGCCCGCATTCCCGCCTGGGAATCTTGGACAGGATGGGAAAGGGAGGGTCCAGCTGCGGGGCGCGGGCTCCACGGCGCCACCCTGCGTGTAGAAGCGCTTGGTGCGCACAGTAGGCGCACAGGAAACGCTGCCTAAACTCAGCCCGGGCGCGAAAGATGAAGCAGAAAGGGGACACTCTGGTCAGCGAAGCTGTCCAGGCCTTCCCACGCCAGGTCGAGGGCACACGAGGGCTGTCCCCTGGCCATTCCGGTCTGCGGAGCGCGCGTGGAAGCAAGTGGCCCCCTTCCTCTGTCTCCTCTCTCACGCATTTCTCCAGGGACAGGCAAAAGTCCGTTTTGTGACTCTGAGTCACCGGCGCCTGAGACCCAGGCAATCCTATAGATCAGCACATCCCCCGAGGGAAAAGGAGGCAGACAAACACTTTCGTGTTCCACCTCCTGGCTCGCTGTGGGTCCCTTGATCCGCAGCATCTTCCAAAGCCACTCATGGGGAGGTCCCTCACCCTCCCATAGCCTGGGACAGCGAAGGCAGGCCTCCCCCTTCCCTGCCCACATCTTGGTGGCTCACCTCTCCGCTTGCCTGGGGATTCTTAAAACGTGTGGGGTCCCCATGCGGTTACTCTCAGATAGGACCTATGCTTCTCCCTCCAGTCCCCACCCTCGCGCCCAGCCAAATCTGGCCAGGCGATTTCCTTCCTTCCCAGTCCCGTGCGGTGGCAGTGTGCACAAGTCCAGCTCCTCCAGGGACTTCCCCACTTACCCCCTTGGAGTCCGGTCCCTGGTCCCCAGGCGTGAGTCACCCGAACCGCGCACGCACGCTGCTTGCCTCTGTCTCAGAATCTGCGCGCGCAGGAAAAAGTTTCCGGTGTTCCAGAGAAAGTTTTCTCAGTGGAAAGAATCGAGCGTTCTGGATGGTTCTCCCTCCCTCTGTCTTCTTGAAGCTCTGCCCTCCGCCTCGCCCAGCCTCGGTTCCTCTCCCGCGCCCAGCTCTCAGAGTAGTCGGGCTAGTGACACGTTTCCCTCCACTCTCATCTTACAACTGCTGTCGCCGCCGCCGCCTCCGCCGCCGCCGCCTCCTCCTCCTCCTCCTCTTTCTTCTCTTCCTCCTCCTCCTCCTCCCAATCTCCTCTTCCTTCTCCTCCTCCTACCATCCTCTTCCTTCTCCTTCTACCATCCTCCTCTTCTTCCTCCTCCCACTTTTCCTACTGCTTTAGTTTCTCTCCAACGCCCCGGTCCCACACTTCACCCCACCCCATGCCTCCTTCCCTGTCACATGTCAGCTGGCGACAGGCACTCCCCAGCACTTACCATCCCGTCCAACAATTTCAGGAAACCCAAGCTGATGGAGTCGAAAAACCCGGGACTATGCAGCAAGTCAAAGAAACTCTGAGCTAGTTCCTTGCACTCACTCAGGATGAGATCTGTCTCCCACTCCATATCTCAGGAGGGAAATCTGCCCGGGGAACTCAGAGGTGGCTATGAGAGAAGAATCAAAAGGAGCAGGACCCCCAGCAGAGTGTGAGAGTCTGCAAGGATTTTTATTGTGGATGCATTGTGTATTGTTTTTGCTTTTGTTTTGTTTTTGTTTTTGTTTTGGTGTGTGTGTGTGTGTGTGTGTGTGTGTGTGTGTGTGTGTGTTAAGAAAAGGTCCCCAGACTAAGTCCACAGTTGTAAATGCAATTGTAAAATGCAAATACAAATGAAGTCTTTTCCTTAGATTTGCAAAAGAATTTTACAGGTGTCACCTTTTCTTTCCAGCTGATAGCTGATGGGTCTCCTAGTCTACAGGGTTCCTCTGAGTTTGACACCAGAAAGGCCAACCAATTCAAAAATGTAAAAGCAATCTCTCTCTTCTTAAAAAAAAAAAAAAAAAAAACTGAGAAGTAAAAGAATTTGACCCTGTAATCACAGCAGGAAGTGGAGAAGTGGAGGCGGCAGGATCAGAAGTTCAAGGTTGGCCTCTGCTACTCAGCCAGTTTGATGTCAGCCTGGGTTAGGCGAGCCCCTGTTTCAAAAAGCATCCCTGCGGCTGTTCACAGGACTCCCCACGCTTGCAGACATTTCACCCTCTGGGTGAATGGAAATGCTTCTAAAGTGCTCCCCCACCTCGCATGGCACAAAAGCTTTGAAACCACAGTGACATTTGTTGATTTTTTTTTTTCAGCCAAACTCTGTAATTTAATTTCGTTTTGGTCACTGCAATCTTCTTCTGTTAGGATTGCTGTTGGGGGTTAGAGCCAATGGATAAAGGTCTCAGCTGCTCACTTGTCTGGGGATATTAAATTAAGGATTCTGAAAAGAACCCCCAAGATGACAGAGAACCTTGAAATCTCATACCAGGGATCTCATGTAGAGCATAGAGAGCACAAGGTACAGAGGTAGGAAAGTGGAGTGGGGGCAATGGCTAAGATCCTTAAGGAAAGGAAAGTCTTCTTATAGATCATATTAACAAATGTCTAAAACTGTAAGGTAAGCTTTAGACACGCTTCCTCATTCTAGCCTCTGGATATCCCCCAGTTATTGCTATTTGCTGTGCCTCAGTTTACCCATATAACGGGGGTGAAGGTAATAGCTGTCTCTAGGGTTGTTGAAGAGGTAAGGAATCTGCACTGAGAGAATGCATAGATTCCAGGCAAGGATTCATAAGAGAGTGAGCTACAATGACTTGCATTGTTATCCCTGCCTTCAGAGACCCGCCACAGGGTGAGTACCTCGAACCAGTCCATTCCCCTCACTTTCTCTCTTGTCCTTCAAGATTTAGTTCTAGGAAACCACTTTACTCTGCCTGCCTATCAGCAGAGCCCTGGGGAGGTAGCCACAGAGTAAACTCAAGTTCCAGACCAGCCTAGGAGATATAAAGAAACCCTGTCTCAAAACAGAATAGAATTGAGATCCCTTCCCATCCTTCTCATTGGACTTTTTTTCTCTAGCACCTTGTAACGAATCAATGAATTACCCTCTTTTTTCTTCATTTTTTTTAATTTATTCAATTGTGTGTGCGCATGTGTGTGTGTGTGTGTGTGTGTGTGTGTGTGTGTGTGTATAAAATCACGGATGAATTCGGGAAGCACCATGGAGTGCCTCCACCTCCTCCTTGTTTACTCTGCCCTGGGATTCACAGGTTCTGCCCTACCAGGACCAGAAATGCAGGCCGCCCCCACTTCTGCCCAGATACGTGGGATCTGGGATCCGAACTCAGGACCTTCTGCCTGCAAGGCAGAGGCTTAACCCCTGAGCCACCTCTCCAGCCCCTTTTCTTCATATTTTAATGTCTCTCTTGCTGTGCCTCAAGCCACCTGCCTACAGGTTGGAGCTTTGAGCTCCACAAGGCATAGATCTTTGGTCCACAGCTCAGTGCCCAGCTCCTAGTTAGCCCAGCTTCACGCACATGGTATGCATCTGGTGAGTACTATAGGAATGAATTCATGAATAAATTCATTCAGCAAATACATTCCATACTGGCAGCCCGTGGAGAGCACATTGCACAGCACGCATGCAGAAACTGCACAGGACACTCTGCAATGAGGTACGCTCTGGAAGCGGAGCCTTCTGGGAGAAGTGTTCACAATATAAGACAGCTCCGTGGATTCCCGGGGAATGAGTACCCCAAGACTGAGAGGGAGTTTTAAAGAGATTAAAAACCCTTTCTTTCTTTCCTATCATGAATTCAAACTTTTGAAGTCCTGAGGTATCGAGTTCCGTTTGTGCATGTGGATTGTGTAGATGGGTATTCACATGTGTGCGAGCCCACGTGTGTATGAGCACATTTGTGAAATCCATATGCAGATCTGAAGTCAATGTCAGGTGTTATTCTCCATTGTTCTCTGCATGGTCTGTCCATTGCAGCCGGAGCCCCCTGACCAGCCAGTAAGCTAGCCAGCTTGACCCCCTGCCCTACTGTGCCAAAGTGATGGAATTTCAGGCAGTCACCACAATGCTCACTTTACCTGGGTTCTAGGGACCTGAACTCCAGTCTGGTGCTTGAGGGCTTTTTTATTCACCATCTTCCCAGCCCTAACACTTTTCCTAACCCTCAGTTTTGCAAATTTTTTTTGGATTGGATTTTGTTCTTTTGTTTTTAGAGATAGGGTCTCATGCATCCTGGTAGGCCTCATGTACTAGGTAACCAATGACGATCATGAAGTCTGATCCTCCCGCCTCTGCATTCTTCGTGCTGAGATTATAGGCTGTCACCAACTTGCCTGAATTGGTTGCGCTTCTTTCGTGAACACAATCTTCTTAAATTGGGACACAAATACCCTGGTGTGAACTTGGGGCTTCTCTTATGTCCATATAACATACTTATCACCATTCACATTTTAGAAACATCTCTCACTAGATAATGCCCCTTGCTGCCAGACCCACTTCACTCCCAGGCCACTCCTGAAGCTACAGGGAGATGCCTGCTCCTGCTGGGGCAGAAGGAGGTGGGGGGGAAGAGGGGAGGTTAGGGGAGGAGGGAGCAGAACTATAAGCAAGTAGGAATTGTGCAACAGGATGGCACTGGCTCCAAACCGTTTCTTTCCCTCTAACAAATGAACCAGTTTTCCAAACAGAGCTTTGCTTGGCAAGGCACGACTTGAGTGCTACGCAAGTAAAGGCAGCTGTGAGCTAGATAGGCAAGTGCGAATCAGAGGCCGGATCGAGGGCTATCAACGACCTTTGCCTTCCTGCTCGTCCAGAGGCCTGTCCCACTTTTCAACTCCGTGCCCAGGACAGTCCCGCCCACCCAGTCCCATTATCCACCCTGCAGAGCCTCATCAAATGAGGTTCAGAGAGTGTCGCTGGCTCACCAAGGCTGGGCATGCACTAGCAAGGAAGAAGCACGCAGGGCCTCTCTGAGGCCAGCTCTCTCTGAGGCCAGCTCAGGACGGTTTTCTTGGCCCCATTAACTGTTTCCAAATGAATAATCACATGGATCACTTTGACCCACAGGGCCAGAGCACTCACTGGATGTCTTGAGTGTGGGGTCTAGCAGGGGTGACACAGCATTTCCCCGCGAGGTGACAAAGGACTGCTCTCCAGTTCTGGCCACCTTGCGTGACACAGCGATATCCTTGACAACTCATAGCATATCATCACAAGTATCCCACAGAAGGAATCACATTCTCCCATTCATTGTCTTTTGTGCAGCTTCTCATCCATGTATGTGTGTGTGTACATGTGTCTGTGTGCATTGCACACATGCACAGAAGTCAAAGGTCAATGTGGGACATCACTTTACCACCTCATCTTTTTTCAGACAGGGTCCCTCTCTGAACCTGGAGCTAGTCGATTTGTCTAGACTTCAGGGCCAGTGAGCTTCAGGGATCAGCCAGTCTATTTTCCTCTCTCCAGCACTGGGGCTCACAGGTGCACACCGAGGCACTTGAACTCTTATGCTGGCAAACTCAGGTTCCATATGTGTGCAGCCAGCACTTGGCTGACTGAGCCATCTGTTCTGCGGCCTATCCCTGTCTCCTCTTTTATGTAGGGGGGAAAAGAGAGACCGAAAACAAATCTGAGATCCCTTGGAGCAGAGATCGTGGGAGCACAGTAGGCCCCTGAGCCATGTCAACATCGAAACATAGTTCTCAGGCCTGAGACTCTAGTCATAAAGTAAGTTAATGTGGTTACTCATGATAAATACCAACCTAGGTGTAGATCTTGGGTAAGCACTTAGCATATATCCTGAGCACTCAGCGGCCATAAAACAGGGCCATTTAAGAAATGTGCTTAGCATCTGACCTAATTCCAGGGTGTAAAATCAGTGACCTTTGGTACAGAAGGAAGATTGAGCACATGATGGTGAGGGGAAAGCTCACCCCCATTCTGCCATCATCCATTAGAAAAATTCAATACCTAGAAGCTTGTTGGGAAGGGGGGAGTTGGAGGATATAAACAAACAATAATAGAGATAGATTTCTTGTCATCCTTTTCTTTTAAAATTATTATTTTTATTTATGAGAGAAGAGAAAAAGGAAGGAGAAAGAAAGAGAGAGGGAGAGAGAGAGAAAGAGAGAGAGCTGCTCACTTGCCATAGTACACAGGTAGTCAGTGAACCGTTTTCAGGAAGTCTGTTTTCTGGAATCAAACTCAGGTTGCCAGGTTTGCACACAGACACCTTTACCTGGCAAGCCATATAATCAGCCCCATTTCATTCTTTTTCTTCATAGCAACGGTATATATTTCTAGAATGTTGGTTTTTTAGAACCCTCTCTTTTCCTTTCGGCACTAAGGTGCTTCATCTGAAGGAGCTGGTAATTAATTAAATCTAAGTATATTTTGAGAGTAATATGAAAAATCAGATATTATAAGCGGAAGGTAATTCGGAGTTCCCTCATGGAAATTCCGTTGAGTAGACCAGATTTCAATTATTCCTTCACCTAATTCCAACCCTGTTGGTTGGGTAAATACATTGTCTGGACATTGCTTTGCGTCAAGTACTAGAGATGCAAGAATGAACGAAAAGGCGAGGTTCTTGCCTTCAAGAAGCCAAAGGGACACACACAAGTAAAGAGATGTTTTCTAGTACTTTTCTCCTCGTTGCTCATGAAAACCCACAGAAATGATTTAAGGGAGGAAGGTTTGATTTGGACTCATGGTTTCAAGCACTAACAATCCATGATAGCAGGGAAGGCAAGCGACTGGGGTGCAGGAAAGTGTGGGAGAAGCAGAGCACTCAGCTAGAGGTAGGGCTGGGCTATAACGCTCAAGAACCTATGGCCAGGGACCCACTTTCACCAACTATGCCTCCCTCCCCAAAGGTTTCACAACCTCCCACAACAGCACCATCAGTTGAGAACCAAGCACTCAAACACAGAAGTTGGGGGGGGGCATTCATTCAAACCCTAACATGTGGCAATATTGCATGTGTCATGGATAAGCCAGACAAGGGATGATTCATCTTCTAGGTGAGACAAAACAGGACGACTTTAAGTTGCATCATTGTACCCAGAATGACATGTGCCATTTAATATTTATGAACTTGTTTCTAGAACTTTCTACTTACTATTTTTGCACAGTGCTTGCCTGCACTGTGAGCAGGACTATACAACTTAACGTGAAGAATGATATAAAATATTCATCTATATTAGATTCCCTACAGAAACAGATGAAAGGAGCAGTAATGAGCTCAACAGAAGAGGAAAAAATGGGCCAGGTATCTGTTCCAGATCAAAGCTCCAAAGCAAAGATAAAATTCTTCAGTGTCAAAGTCCTACACAAAGTCCTCACCAGCAAAAGTAAGTTTTGGATGATTAATTCTACAGTGATTGCAAGAAAGCAAGAAGTGCTTTATCTCATGTTGTACCTCCTCCGTATGTTGCTGATATGATTACAGGGCAAGCAACCTAAAAGATTTTATTCTTATGATTCTGGCTACAGATCATAGTCTCTGGCTTGATAGGAGAGGTCATACCAACATCAGGAATCAAGAGAACTGGCCACACCATAGCAATTACCATAGCAAAAATCCATAGCAAGATGGACAAATCCCACTTGCCAGAATGCCTTTATGGCAACATTCCTAAGTACACCAAGCTATTCCAAACCATGCAAACTACTGAACCAACTTTTTTCACCTTATTTGCCTCCCTGGGGAATGGTCTCCTCCACTGAGTTGGGTCTTCTTTCATCAATTAGACAATCTGCCATAGGCTTGCTCAGCTATTGCCTTAACCACTAAATTATTCACGGATGTGTTTAAAGGGGTCAACCCTCAGTGATCAAGTTGACACCTGTATCTAACTAGCACGTCTAAGGTGTTCACAGATGGTTTCTCAGAGAAGTAACTCTGGATGAGATTTAGACAATAAGAAGAGAGAGTCTCCTGGAATGTAGGAGGCCTTGAGATAGGAAGCTAAAGGCTGGGGAAGAAGTCTATGCACTCAAAGCTTGACGAGCAAGTACAAAATGCAGATGGGGGGGCTGGAGAGGTGGCTCAGGGGTTAAGCCTCTGCCTTGCAGGCGGAAGGTCCTGAATTCAGATTCTAGACCCTATGTATAGACGCCGGGCAGAAGCGGGGGTGGCCTGCCTTTCTGATCCTGGTAGGGATCAGAGTAAACAAGGAGGAGGTGGAGGCATCCAGTGATGGTTCTCGAATTCATCCATGATTCTACACACACTCACACATACATACACACACATACATACACAGGCGCACACACGCATACATGCACAATTGAATAAATAATAAATAAATAAATAAAAAATGCAGATAGGAGCAGAATGCATTCTGGAACCAATGAGGTTACACCAGAGAAGACTTTGCAGGTTATGGTAAGGCAGTTGGTCATCAGGGGAAGTCAGTGAATCATTTAGGTAAAGCTACTGTTTGGATCTTGGGTGTCCCACAAAGACCCCTGTGATAAGTGCCAATGTGTTGTTCTCAGGACCTGGTAAAGCCCTTAAGAGACTGGATCTAACAGAAGGTCTTTAGGCCACTGAAGGAGACTGCTAATCCCCAGTCCCTTCCTCTTGCTGTTTCTCTTGACGGCCACGAAGTGAGCGGTTTTCCTCTGCCATGTGCACCCTGCAGGACACACATGCAATGAATCCAACCAATGAAGCCTGGAGCTAGATAAACCTTTGATCCTTATAAGCTGACTGTTTCTGGTATTTGTTTTAGCAACAGAAAACTGACTGACACATATAGAAAGTACAGGAGGCCCCTTGATCTGCAATTTCACTCTTTGTGGTTTCAGTTACATGCAGGCAAGCATAGTGCAAAAATAGTAAGTATAAAGTTTTAGAAATAAGTTCATAAATGTTAAATAGCATATGCCATTCTGGGCACAATGATGCAATTTAAACCCATTGTGCTCTGTCTCACCCAGAACATGAATCATCTCTCTCTCTCTGGCTTATCCATGTTTTGGTATGCTACTTCCCCATGAGGCATTAGCCTTCTTATCTGATCCACAATCACTTCTTGTGTTCAACTAACACTTATTTTGCCAATAAAATACAAGAGCAGAAGTGCCACCAATTTGGGGATGCCAAAGAGAGACCGAAAGGTGCTTCCTTCAAGTTTAGGAAACATGAAAATTTTCTATCTTGTATGAAAAAATGTGTAGTCTGAGAGTGCTAAGAGGTTCTCTCTATGAAGCTGTAAGGAAAATGGGAAGCCTGCTCGTTTTTCTGTTGCATCCCAAACTGTGAAAGTGTATGGCCAGGGTGATTCATAAGGGTCCTTAATTAAGGTGTGGGTCGAAGATGAAACCGGAAATGATTGACAGCAATGTGTTGACAGAAAGCTTCGAATCTGCGTAGGGAGATTCACCAGAAGATGCTGTGAAGTGACGTATGCCACCCGAGCCCAGCTAATAGAAGCATGGATGAGGGCTGCTTGTAGGAATATGGGTGATCCCCCAAAGCAGCTGCATCGCTGGACTCACCCCAGCACAAATGATGTGTAGATGGGGGTCTCTCTTTCAACTGATTCTCTACATACTACAGCACCCAGAGAGAGCGTACCTCCTACTAGGTGGAGAGTGTAGGAGGGTATGGCTAGAATCTCTGGTGAGATTCTACCCTCTTCTTCCTCCCCGCCCCCTCCTCCTATGAGAGAAAATCATTAGGCCTGAGCTTGGGGAGTCTGCTGCAGGCAATCACAACTGCCCTGATAAAGATGGTAATGGCTGTGATGACCAGAATGTTCCACAGCAGACCGTATCTGCCAGTCAAGAAGTTGCTGCCACATCCATGGCAGAATCAATGAAGCCAGAATCAAGCCCATCTGTGGCAGAATCAACAGACGCCATCTGTAGCTAACCTTAAATTGCAATGAAACCCCAAGATTCGGTATAATCAGCGATGTCAAGAATCTGTGTGTGTGGGGGGGGATTCTTTGTTTGTAGGGTCTCCTACAAACAAGTGGAGGCACTATTGTAATGAAATCTTATTTCTTTGTTAGAAAGACCCCACTTGTCAGCATGATGAGCTAGAGAAGCAGAAGTGAGGGCCAGTGGTCCTTTTAAGGAGATGGTTACAATAGATCAAGGGAGAGACGACAATGCTCGATTAGGCATTGAGCATGGTGATTTGTATTATAGAATAGAGATAGGACGTTCTGTGGATTGGCTACATGTGGGAAGGCAGGTGGTTGTAGATAAGGCTTTGGCTTGTTTGTCTTTTTATTAGAAAAACAGAGTGGTTGGTCACAATGGAAGGTCAGCACATGCTTAAACCATTGTGACAGCTTTCCAAAGGACCATCCTCCCAAACCATCCCCATCGCATACTGACTCCAGGATGGAGATGTGGGTCACCTAGCTATTTGTAAAGTGGCAGCAGCTGCAGTGGAAAGGAAGGCAAGGTGTGACTCTCAGACCTCCCTTTAAGAACTCAGGTACCTGCCTGGAGCCTCGGGAGTCAGCAACGAGAAAGACCACAAGTTCCAGACCAGCCTATAGCATACAGTGAGCCTCTCTAGCACTCAGAGGTAGAGACAGTGAGGTGGCTTAGTGAGATCAGCCATGTTAACAAACTCTGTGTTCAGCTGAGAGACGCTGCCTCAATGAGCAAGGTGGAGAACGGTCATGGAGGACTCCAAAATACATATGCATACACATGAAAAAACAGGCAAACGAAAGGAACTGAAACTAATGGATCCACGTACGTGATTGGCCCCCTCTAGCTTGATCCCACTCCCCACAGGAGGTACGCCACTGTCTCATGGGTTCCCGGTTTCTTGGCAACACTTTGAGCCCCTTCTGAACACCCCGCCTCTGATGACTCCCCCAACTCTGTCTCCAACAATTGGCATAGCTAATTAGAGTCTCCAGGCTAAATTAGGGTCTCCTGATGCCCTAAACATCACACCATGTTATTTGTTCTCTCCTGGGGTCCTGTTCTGTTTCCCAGCCCCTCCCTATATCAGAGGCCTCCTGCTGTGTTCTCTAGATCACGATTCATCACCCACGAGATGCTCTGGACTGCAGCTTCTTACCACTCGTTATGTTCAGGGCTCACTCGTGTTTTGATCCCAGAACATTCTTCACAATGATTGACGAGGGTCTGCAGGATGTCGCATTGGACAAAGATGCTAGCTGCGCAGCCCAAAGACTTGAGTTCTGAGCTCTATTCCTAGAGCCCCCATTGCGGAAGGAGAGAACCAAACTCTGAAAGTTGTCCTTTAACCTTCATTTGTGTGCCTTGGCATGTGTGTACTCTCTCCCTCTCTCTCTCAACAATAAACATTTTCTTAAAAATAATTGAGAACCCCAAAAAGCTTTTGTTTATATTGACTCTATCGGTGTTTAACTGTGTCAAAAATTAAAAGTTAAGATTAGCATATCATAAATAATGATCAAGTTGTATATTTTATAAAAAGGTCAACATTTTAGAAATAATAGCAAGATACTGGAAAGGATAGCATTGTTTCAGATTCCTGCCAGTCTCCTTAATTTCTGGATCAATGGGAAACATTGGTCTTCTATTTCTGCATTCAGTCCTTTACACAGACACATAAAGCACAGCCTCTGGGATGGTTTGATATTTGTTAAATATTGAGGCTGGAAAGGGCTGGGAATATGGCTTAGGCAGTAAAATGCTAGCAGTGCATTCTCATCCAATGGACCCACCATAGAGCGTCTTTCTGGTGGGCCTGGGAAATGGGGCAAATTGTACAGAAGCAGAATATGAAAGCGAGTGGAGTGAAGTTGTGCTGCCCCAGGAATCAACTAGATCTGCTTGCGTTAGTGCGTCTAGACTACTTAAAGCAAACCAGCCCCATGCCCAGCTGCCCAGCAGCTGTGCATCCTCAGCATGAATTGGCCATAGTTCTGGCCCAATAGAAACCCAGGCCAGTCTATCACCCATGTCTCTTCCCATGGGTCACGCTCCTGCCACCAGAGCCTTGGTGTTTCATACGTCTTTCATCAAGGAAGCTCAGCCACTTCTGAGAAAGGGTCATAGCACAAGATATTGCTGTTATACCTGGAATGAGATACTAAACAGAGTTCTCAGCAATCCCGAAAACAACTGGGGATGTAGTAAAGCTGACGGAGGGCTTGCTTAGAATGTATAAGGCTAGCCTTGGGTTCGAATCCCAGCACATCATAAACTAGCATAGGGGTAGATAGGTATCCTCTCTACCAGAACTCAGGAGAGTTCATTCTCAGATACTTGCTGAATTCCAGGGGAGCGCAAGTCAGTTACATGAGACTCTGGAGAGGGAGAGGGAATTGAGAGAGAAAGAGAGACAGCCTGCATGCAAAATTAAGTCACAGTACCGATTTGCTATGTTAAGACCTTGGAGGTGTTCTACCAAAAAAGAACATTCAACAATTTAATCGCTTTCTGTAGAATATTCTTAACAGCATAAAGAAGTAGCTCTCTGCAGAGCACAGCCAGGGAAATGTTCAAGACAAAAGAATTCCACGTCAGTCCAAGATGCTTTGTCCAGCGCCGGGGACTGTGTAAAATCAAGAAAAGTTCTTAATTGAGTCTACTCGGTAGACTGTGCTTGCTGCGTTTTAATTTCTTGGATGACTAGTCTGCTGATAGTATCAGAAATGTATAGAGAAGGAAATATTCCTGCTTCACTTTTCACTGTGGAAACAGAATGAGTAACCTTGAACGTTCTTTCTGCTCTTCAGCCCAGGCACCGCCTCCTTAGAGGTGCCTTCCCTTTCTGCAAAGGCCTGTCTGAGGAGACCTGAAGTGGCACCATCTGAGCACACGTAAGGGCGAGTGACACTGTGTGCTCGGTGGATGCCAGCCCCAGCCAGAACCGAGAACACAGCTTAATCCCCACAGTCTGATGCGACGGTCCATTGGCACACTCAGAACCTGACACCTCCTCCCCACACACACACACTTAGCATGCACTCGGTGAGTGACCATTAGGGGAGTAAGGGAGAAAGGAAAAGACAGAGAAAAAGGAAGTTAACTGGGGCTTTGGACAGATTAACTTGCCCAACGTCACACCTACGGCAAGAAGCACCATGCATCCTGCACAGAGCAGCTGAATTCTTTGGCGTCTCTATGTGATGCCGAGGCTCGTGGTGACCAGCCTGAGGCTCTGTTCACACCTGCTCAGTGCATCAACTCCGGCTAGACTAGAGCAAAGGGCCTGATGAGGTATGCTTGTGATCCTGGCAATCAGAAGGTAGAGGCAGGAGGATCAACGATTCAAGGTTTTCCCAGGTTATGTAGCAAATCACAGGTCAGCCTGGATTACAAGAGAATCCCTCTGGGGAGAAAAATGCAGTTTGCACAATCAAAATTGCCACCTGAGGTCAGAGAGATGCAAGCAGAAAGACCTGAGTTCAGATTCCAGATTCCATGAAAAAAAAAATACCAGGTAGACATGTGATAACCTGTACTTGCAACTCTGGAAGACGGAGCCCAGGAAGGAAAAAGAAGAAGGTAGAGCAATCCAGGATGATTCCTGAAGTCATCCTTGGGCCTCCACAGGCATACACAATGCCCTCTTCTGCATACACCTACACACACACACACACACACACACACACACACACACACACTGCACCTACACATTCAAAAAAAGAAAAAAAAAAAAAGGGATACCTTCCAAAGAACAGCGGCTAATCTCAGCCTGCAGAGCAGAACCATCCTGCAGTTACAATGTTCACAGGCTACACAGCAGAACTTAACGAAGCCAAAGAGCTTAAACGTCCTGCCTGGCTGGGTTCCTGTTGGCCATGCTACAGGTCACAGCCACTGTTTCTCAGCATGGAGGGTGAGGTATTTCGAGGGTCTGCTTGGTGCTAGAAGGCTGTGCCATCAGCCAGTGTCCGGCAGGTAGAGGAAGAGGCCATTAGGGCACCAATCCAGTGCACTGGTCAGTGCCGGGTCCACTCCTGCTCCTTCCATAGGCCTAGGGACTGAGCCCTCCCCCTCTCTGCAGTAAGCCTTCTCCAGGATCTGAGCCCTACTCTTCCACATCCCCCACAGAGGGGTCTGGAGGGAGAGCAGAAACGACCCAAATCAGTTCACTAGCTAGCAGAAGAGGTCAGAGGGCTCTGAAGGAAGCAACAGGGGGCTGCCAGCCCTGCATCTGCAGAAATGGGGCTCCGCTGTCATGGACAACCCTGCGTAGGGCGGGGAGTCATCACCAGTGATTCTGGGATAACCAGGGCCCGATGTTAGTCCTGGCGTGTGGCAGGCGCTCCATGCACATAAGTTACTTGACTCCAACAGGAATATAAGGCATGGTACCCTAAAACAGCCCAACTTTTTGAGTCTCGGCCCACAAGTGCGTACAAGTTGTTTGTTTCTTGTTCTCTGGATGGTAGTCTATGAACCCATTGCTCTTTCCTCCCTTGCCTATCTGTGCCTGGTCACTGGAGCTGCCTGGGGTTTGGGAAAGACAAGCAGGTGTACCGCCCACGGGACCCTGGGTATGTCCTTTAACTTCTCGTGTCTGGAGCACCTTGTGATTGTTGTTGTTGTTGTTTCCCCTTAAAAACACCCACTTCTTAGGCTGGGGAGATGGCTCAGTGGATAAGGCACTTATTTGTCCTATAAGCATGAGACCAGATCTGGATCCCCAGAGCCCACATAAAATGCCGAGTAGACACGGTGGCTGCCCGTTACCCCAGCACTTGGAAAAAGAGACAGGGAATCCTCAGGCCAAGCTGGCTAGCTACCCAAGCTGATCAGTAAGCACTTGAGAGGCCCTTCCTTGATAACAGGAGTGCAGAGTAACTGAAGAGGGCACCTGATGCCACCTTCAGGCCACCACATGCATACATATACACGCATGTACACTTGCAAACACATGCACCCATACACATGCAAGCATGTACACACCTCATAGAAGCATACACAAACAAAACAAACAAACAACAGAAAATCCCTCTACTTCTCTCTCCCAGACCAGAGCAAAGCCTTGCTCTGCCCCTCCAGGCAGCAGATTGCTGCACATCCTCTCCTCCCACCACCTGCCTCGCCCAGTTGGGATCATCATTTTACCTGTCTACGTCCCCTCGCAAACTATGACGTCAATGGCACCACGTTATTTATCTCTGAGTCTCCAGTGCCAAAGCAAAGCTTGGAATATAACAGATGTGGCCTGTTACAGTGGGAAGGAAGAAACACAAATGCAGAAGGAAAGATGGGTGGGAGGGAGGGTAGAATTTGTATTCCCCATCACACCATAGGAATGGTTAAGAGAAGTGCTAAAACATACTTTTTTCTGAAGACACCCCTCTATTTGCCCAGCATCTACAATGTCCTGTTCCTGGCGGTTGAGGTCTTGTCTTTGGAACCCCCTTGTTTCTCTTTCCCAGGGGGAAGGTATCAAACTTTCATATCACCTTCCTAAGCGCTTCCTTTATAAAATAGACAAGTGGGTAGAAGTCACAGCCACGTGTGGAACTGAAAATGGAGAAAAGGGGGCCCCAAATGGGAAGGGAGGGATTAGTTTTGGTGAGTCAGAGGGGCAGGAATGAGAACACGGCATTTCCATCCCACCCTGCCCTGCTCAAGAAGAACTCTCTCTCTCTCTCTCTCTCTCTCTCTCTCTCTCCTCACTTCTCTTTCTTTCTTCTCACTTCTCTCTCTCCCTCACTTCTCTCTCTCTTCTCACTTCTCTCTCATCTCTCTCTCTCTCTCTCTCTCTCTCTCTCTCTCTCTCTCTCTCTCTCTCTCCAGCATCTCTGAGCAAGCTGCCCCTGCAGCAGGCTCCAGCCAGCAGCCTGTTCCTGCTTCTCCCACCTGTCCCGGGTTTCCGAGGAGCTGCTCGCAGCCAGAGAATGCCGCTCTGTCTTCCCTGCTCCTGTTTCTTTTACGCACCTGTCCATTATAACTTCCACCTGGTGACCTTGGACTTGGCCGGGGGAAGAGACCCTTCTGGCATTGTAGCTGCCAAAGGGACCTCGGGGTCACTTTTTCTCACTCTCTGTCTCACATGGGCTCCTCTGTCCCCTCCCCTTCGGGAGGTGCACATCTGACTTCATTGGGCACCTCAGATGGCCCCTGGAGTGGCCGATCCATGTTGGAAAGCTCCGAATGCTACACACAATCCAAGATCTGGACAGTGGAGAAAACTAAGCAAAACCAAGCGACATGTGTCAGATTGCATCATGGGACAGATAGCCTAGGGATTTCATGGCGCATAGCTTCTCGCCCTGTGGCAATTTACCTGCGTAAGTGAACACAAATAAACATGCTCTTGGTCATCTTCCTTTAGTGAAAGTCTTGAAAATAAAGATTCCCAGAGGCTTCGATTTAAGTTGTGTCTGTTGCTCTTTCGTATATCAGAAACTGAAATAGAGAAGCTTCTTTATTTTATGTATTCGTTTGATACTGGGAATCAGATTCAGGGCTCAATGTGCACTAAGTCCAAGTTTTATTACTGAGCTACATAGGGCCCCACAGCTGGCAGAGAAATTTTTTTAAAATTGTATATATGTGTATGTATATGTATATGTGTGCATTCACTACCCTTCCCGTGAGGAATATTCTTTCTGCAGCACCACCCAGCAAGTATTCATGTGTGAGTGTGGTTGTACCACACGCAGGGAGATCCTTACTTCTACGACATCTGGCCTTACATGGGTTCTGGGGATTCGAACTGAGTTTCTCACACTTGCACAGCAGGAGCTTTAACCACTGAGCCATCTTTCCAGCCCAAGAAAGCCTTTTAATGATGCTCAACGATTAATCATTCAAACTATTGCTTAATTACCTTATTTATTAATTCACTTAAAATGCATTCTTGAAACCCATTGCATGTTGGCATATGTCATGGTTTGAAATGTGTCCCCCTTAGTCTCATGTGTTTGGGAAGGTCACGGCACCTTGAGAGGTGGACTCTTGCTAGAGGAAGTCCCACCCCACCTCCAGGAGTAGTCTGCCTTTGCAGCAAACAGTCCCGTAGCTTTCAGACTCTCGGATGGGTGTGACATAGCCTGTCTCCAGCTTTGGCCAGCTAGCCATGCCGCCTCCGCTATGAAAGACTGTATCGTCCCTCTGAAACTGTAAACTAAATAAATCTCCTTTTCTCGCTTGCTTGATTTTGGGTGTTCTCTCATAGCAATAGTTAAGAGTGATCCTTACAGTATAAATAATATCTTTATGAGAAATAGTCCTATTTTCATATATATGTGTATACACACACACACACACACACACACACACATCAATTTCCTTTATGTCTCTTAAAAGCTTGATTCTCAGCCGTTTCTGCCCTCATTCTGTTGCAAATTAATATCAGGAGGCATCCAGAAAAGTCTTCTGCAAACTTGTATATGAAGAGAGAGGGAATGACAAATAATGCTAATAACAAGGCTGTTATTTAAACAGCTTTGAGCTGCTGAAAACTCTGAAAGGGTCTCAAACAACTAAAACAGGCTACGCAATTTGTGTGGAGGCCCACCTTGTGAAAAGGTAAGGTCTTTTGTTCAAGCATCAGCAGGAATTTCAGACCTTACCACAGCATTATGGGGATCTATAGACTGGCCACATGTGAATCACTGCCAGAGTTCTGCCTGCATCCTCCATCAGTGTGGGCCTAAGAGCAACCCATGCAGAAACAGCGGGAGGGGGCTGGAGAGGTGGCTCAGGGGTTAAGCCTCTGCCTTGCAGGCGAAAGGTCCTGAGTTCGGATCCTAGACCCCACATATAGACGTCAGGCGGAAGCAGGGGTGGCCTGCATTTCTGGTCCTGGTAGGGCGGAGCCTGTGAATCCCGGGGCAGAGTAAACAAGGAGGAGGTGGAGGCGTCCATGGTGCTTCCCGAATTCACCTGTGGTTCTACACACACATACATACATACACGCGCACACACGCATACACGTACAACTGAATAAATAACAAAAATTTTTTTTAAAAAAAAGAAAGAGCGGGAGAAGGAGAGAGAGATAAAGAAGGAGAAATTTACAGAGGCGAGAGGGGGGAAAGAAGGAAAGGACAAGAGGTAGGGCAAGGGAGAGAAAGTTCTAATTGTTAGCCCACCATGAATCAGTGTTCTTGAGAGCTGACATACACAGTGGAAGATAAAAATACAACTTCAAAGCCTCTCCCTGGCGTGTCCACCAGAATACCTTGGGTCTTATCAACTGGGATTCTGACCACACCCACTCCCACACGCATACCTAAGCCGAACTGCACATTGCTGTTCCCTAGACAGTCAGGCAGCTGCCACAGTTTCTTGCTCTGTGTTTTCGTTGTAGACACAGGCTTTGATCAGCAGAACTGATAGCTACACCCTTCATTTTCTTATTTAGGTTCTTACTTAGGGAGGAAATCCACAAGTCTGTGTGATTAGCAGCCTGTGGACTAAAAGCCACACATACAGTTGTGACAGTCTGATGTAAAATCCTAAGCTTACTTAAAACATTGAGGATTTTTGTGATTATTATTTTTCTTTTTCTTTCTTTCTTTCTTTCTTTCTTTCTTTCTTTCTTTCTTTCTTTCTTTCTTTCTTTCTTTCTTTCTTTCAACTCAGTTGGCTATCCTCAAGTATGGACTTTGTAGAACACAATGTCACAATGCAATGCCAAAGGCTAGTCACACCTGCAAAGCCAAGCATTGGGTTGGATTCAATTTTATAGCTCTGGTGGTTAGGGAAAATTCTACCTACATCTACAGATGGCTGGAACATGATTCCATCACTGGTTCTCCCTCCTGAAAGCCTTTCCCTAAGGAACGTTAGCAACCCTGCTAATAACAGGTAGACTTGAGCGTCAAAGACTTCAGCACCAGGCTTGTAGCATTTCAGGATTTCTCCCAGACTCATTCTGTATGCAGCTAATAAAGGATGTAAGATATTCGTAGTTTTGAGACTATTTCCTTAGGATGCAGACAGCAAATGAATATGACACAATGAATGTATACATTTATAAAGATAATGGAGTGAGACTGGAAGATGGCTCAAGAGTTAAGTCTCTGCCTCGAAAGCAGAAGACCTTGAGTTCGGATCCCAGATCCCACATAAAAAAATGCCAGGTTGGAAATGGCTTGACTTGTACTTCTGGCCCTGGAAGGCAGAGTCTGGAAAATACTAAAGCAAAGCAAAGAGGAGGCAGCACAATCCAGGGTGATTCTGAGCTCATCCTTGGGCCTTCATAGGCATACACCGTGCCCTCTGATACGCACAGAGACAAGCTTGAAAAACAAAAGATAATGGAGTGTTAGTTTTGGTCAAATCACCTCCTCTCTTTCTCTCTCTCTCTTTCTCCAATCCTCAGGGAAATTGCAGTGTCCTTTCTCCTACTCTAGAACAAATCCCTCCCTCAGGAAAGACAAGCCCCAACCCTGACATCATAGGATGCCTTCTTGTCGCACCAAACGTTAGGACTGCAGTATAGTGCAGTCCTCCTGACCCCATCAAGAAACAGGCTCAGAGACACAAAGCGACTTATGTGTCCAAGATCACGTGACTGCAGAGAGCAGTAGTGGGGTTAGAGATGAATCATGACCTATATACATACCAGGAGACTGTGCCCCCCCCCAGGGCTGTGTGAGTCCAAACCACTAGAGGTCCAATCACTAGTTCCAGAACATTCTTCTAACTGATTTCCTGGGTATATTGGCAATCAACACTCTCAAATATCTCCTTCAAAACTAACCCACCCCATGCGTTAGAAGCATCCTTCCTCTCTTTCAAGTCTCCATCCTTGTTTCTCCCTCAGCATCCCCCATCCTTACTTCCACTGTGTTCATCGCCCTGGGGAGGAAAAGAATCGGACCTCATGGCTGGCTGCTCTTGCTGCTATAATTCTATTTCTTTCTTGCCTGCGCCTGCCAGGATCCTAGGAGTGATATATGCATCGGAGTACTACCGGCTCCCACCTCCATTGACTCCCGTGAGCTCTGTCAGCCTGGCTGCCATCCCAGCACTCCACAGAAACCACCCACTCAAGGGTCAATGATGTGCTTGTTGCTAAATCATATCGCTTTCATTTGGTCGTAATTCTCCTTGACGTTCAGGCCCAAGCTTGCTAATCATGACAGTCATTGTAACACAGATGCTCTGTACTTAAAATAGGTCAGGTATTAAAAGGCCGTGGATCACCTCTGTGGTTGTAGGCAGGGGCTTCTGCTATGCTTCCAAGGCAGATCTGCTCATCCCCAGAAGCCCATCTGACTCCTGTTTCAGCATCCTTTTGTCTGTACTATAAATACCCCAGTAAAGGCAACCTAAGGGAGGAAAGGGTATAATTGGCTCACACCTCCAGGGTATAGTCCATTAAGTTACAAATGTGGAAGCTTGAAGTGTCTGGTCACATCACAGCCACAGTTAAGAAACAGACAGGGGCTGGGGAACTAGCTCAGGGGTTAAAGCCTTTGCTTTACAAGCAAAAGGATCTGAGTTTGGATCCCTAGATCTCACGTATATGGGAAAGACCTGTAATTCTGACTCTAGAAAGCAGAGCCTGGGAAACCCCAGAGCAAAGCAATAAGGAGGTAGAGCAATCCAGGATGATTTTCAGAGTCACCCATAGACCTTCATAGATGCACACACGTGCCTTCTTGCACACACACACACACACACATACACACACCCTCACCATCTTCATGCAGTCCTGGACCACCTGCCTAGAGAATAGTTCTGCACACAATAGGCTTCGGTCTTCCCACATCGATTGATGAACTCAGGACGCTTCCACACAGAGCTGCCCAGAGGCCAACCTTCATCCAGAGAATCCCCGCCTCCCATAGCTGCAGAATGGACCCAAAGCACCACCCGCCTCATTAGCATGGCAACAACCTGTGCAACATTCCCGTAACTGTCATGGACGGCAGCTTCACATTTTCACACATTACAAGACTTTCTCTCTCTTTCTCTTCTATGCACCTTAAGCTTCTATCACCTTAAGCTGCCACGCAACAGCTCATTTCTAGCCACTTGCCATGTGCTATGGTCCCCACCGTTCTATGCTTTACCTCAAAGGCCCATGCAGAATCTGGTATTTTCTCACTTTCACTTTTAAAAGCTGACCTCTGCTTTCCTTATGAGAGAACATGTCTTTTCACTCCTACGTTCCTCTCACTTCTTCTGTGTGCGTAGGAAATGACAGGCTTGGTCTCGAAACTAACTACAGGTACAACTACCAAGATCTTCATAGGGGACAATCAGGTGACCAGAGATAAAAGAAACGGTCCCCTCTAAGTTGCCCCAGTCTTTAGTGACATGGATGTGTTTTGACTGACGTCATGATTTGACCCCTGGATCATGGGTGACTATGGATCTGAACTCTTATTCCACAGATAAAACCAGTGGAAGAGGCATTAGCCCCAGACACAGTAAGCCAGGGTTCTATATAGTGTAGCTTCAGGGCAGCTCTTGTCCCCTTTTCCTGGTCTCTCTGACCTTCCCTGCAGGATTTCCTCCTGGTTTTCTGGCCACTCCCACTGCTGATCCTTTGCCTTGGGGATTTTCTCTTCCTTCTTACATTTCTGATGGGAAGGAGAAAACTGAGAAACGCTGGGGTTGACATTTATTGTCAAGGGACCACTGCACTTGACCCTGAGTGTGCTGGAGTCCGTGCCAATCACTCTTGCCTCCCCCAGTGGCTGCTACAGCCCTTGGCATGTGGTAAGGGAAGGATACACTTTTTTTCCCTTTACATTTATTTATTACTTCTCTTTTTCTTCTTCTTCTTCTTCTTCTTCTTCTTCTTCTTTTTTTTGCATGTGTAGGAATGGGTGTGTACATGGGCGTGGGGGTGTGTAGCAGAAGGCATTATGTGTGCCTGTGAAGACCCAAGGGTGACTTTGAGAATCATCCTGGCATCCTGGATTGCTTTACCACCTTACTGATTGGCTCAGGAGTTTCCTAGTTTCTGCTTTCCAGGGCCAGAAGCACAAACCACTACCATTTCTGCTTAACGTTTTTCCATGGGATTTGGGATATGAACTCAAGTCCTTTGGTTTGCAAAGCAAAGCTTAGCCTTTGAACCATTTCTCTAGTCCCTTACATTATTTATTTATTTATTTGTTTGTTTATTTATTTAGTGTGTGTGTGTGTGTGTGTGTGTGTGTGTGTGTGTGTGTGTGTGTGTACATTCCCTTGCAATGGAGCTTTCCTGTCCGTGGTCTGGTGTCTGCTTGCAGGACTGGTGCGGGACAGGGCTCAGACATTGACATAGGGAGTTGGGAGTTGGTTCTTTCCTTTCGCCATGTGGTTTCTGGGTTCTGGAGATTGGCCTCAGGTCATCAGACTTGACAGCAGATGCCCTTATCTGCTGAGCCATCTCACCAGCCCAGAGACAACAGCCACTTGTTGAATAGACAATCGAGTCAGCTTTCTAAATACTACTTGGAAAACCAGTAATCATTTAATACTCAACACACCTGTCAGGGTTTGAAATGTGTCCTCCACAGTCTCATGTGTTTGGGAAGGCCACAGCACCTTTGAGAGGCGGAGCCTGGCTGGAGAAAGATGGTCACAGGATGTGGGCCTTGAGGTACATTAGTCCCAGTCTACCTCTAGAAGTCTGTTTTTACAGCAGCAGCCTTGTAGCTCTCAGCCTCCAAGATGTTTGCAGTGACTTAGCCTCCTCCAGCTTTAGCCAGCCAGCGGTGCCGTGTCTGCCATGAAAGACGCCTGCAACCGTAAGCTGAATAAATCTCCTTTTCTCCCATTAAGTTGTTTGAACCTCAGTGTTGTCTCACAGTAACCAGCACAACATTGTGTTTTGTAGGAGTTTTTGTTGTTCTTCTTGTTGTTGTTGGTGGTGGTGGTCTTATGCAGCCTAGGGTGGCTTTGAACCTAAGACCTTCCTGCTTCTGTATCTCAACGCTGGGACCATACGTGTTATTACCAGACCTATGGGGTACTGTGGATTGAACCTGAAAACCCAGAGGCTTTAGGGATGCGTCAGTCACATCTGGACCCCTCCAGGATGCTTTGTGTAGATGGAAGTTTAAAAAAAAAATCAATCCTTTAAAAAATACATATAGGAAGCAGCGTGATAAAGCTGTCCATGCTGGCACTGGGCAGCACAAAGGAAATTCCTGAGCCATCAGCCCCCACCCCTCCTTTCCCTGGCCCTCTCGGAAGACAGCGACTGCCTGCAACTTGCTCTTTGTTCCTGCTTTGGAAAGAGAAGTTACCTCCTGGTTCCAGAACCAGAAGAGAAGGCCACTCGCCTTCCTTCCCGTGAACAATGAGCTAGAGGGAAGCAGGCCCTGGACTTCCCCCCAGGAAGCTGGGGCCCCCTGCTCCTCCTCCTCCTCACTAGTCCTGGTTGGATTCCAGGTGAGTAACCGCCTTCTTAATAATCAGACTCCAGAAAAGGGCAAGAGGAAGGCCAGACAGACCATTTTTCTTTTTCACTTGTTGCATTTAAAAATAAGTCTCAGGCTGGCAAGATGGCCCAGTGGGCAAAGGGACTTCCTGTCAAGCCCGACATAAAGGTGGAAAGAGAGGAAAGACTCCACGACGTTGTCTTCTGACCTCCACATGTGGGCCCCGGCACATATGCGCCTCCCCACGTGAAGATAAATAAATAAATATCAACATAAAAAAATAACAATTCTCAGATTCTCCAATTCACCCGAGAGGGGTGTGTATTTCCTTGGATTTGATGTGAATTTTCCTCTGCATGCTGCTGAGGAAATAGTCACCCTTTAACCACTTCATTGCTTTCCTGAATTCCACCACTCAATCAGGAAAGTGGGGACCTTAATTTTCCCTTAAGGAGATTGTGCCAGTTAGATATGGGTGTCAACTTGACAGCTGAGGGCTGAATCTTTAGGCACCCCTGTGAAGAACTGTTGAGTTAAGGCAAGCCCCAAGCAAGCCTGTGGGAGATTATCTAATGATCGTGGGAGGTCCCAGTCCACAGTGGGTGGGACGAAGGAAGGATGGGGGAGAGCTGATCTAGTAGTTTGATATACTTCTGCAGACTGGCAAATAAGAAAGTTTGCTCTTCTCTTGGCAATTCCTGTGGACATGGTGTGGCCAATTCCTTTGGCTCATGATGTTGCTGTGATTTCTCCTGCCAAGCTGGACTATGAATAACCCAAATCCTAAGCAAGAATAAAAATTCCTTGTTCCCCTATCTAAGTCGTTTGGTCATGTATTTATCAGCAACACAAAGAGAAAGTGCCAGAGGAGGGGAGTGATGGGGGTTACACCTAGGGATAAGGGGGTTATACCTAGGAGTGAGGGGGTTATACCCTAGGGGGTGAGGGGGTTGGTTATACCCTAGGGTTGAGGGGTTATACCCTAGGAGTGGGGGAGTTATACCCTACGAGTGAGGGGTTATACCCTATAGCCCAAGCTGGCCTCAAGCTCCCCATACTCCTGCCTTAGTCTCCTCAGTAGTAGGATCAAAGGTGTACACTCTGCTCCTGCTTTCAGTTCTAATTCTGTGTGAAGATAC
Source organism: Typhlomys cinereus (assembly GCA_023101885.1). Classification (NCBI taxonomy): domain Eukaryota; kingdom Metazoa; phylum Chordata; class Mammalia; order Rodentia; family Platacanthomyidae; genus Typhlomys; species Typhlomys cinereus. The sequence goes on along the minus strand of JALPQD010000071.1, from coordinate 1,699,710 downwards.
CTAACACTGTACCTGACAAGCTTCAGTGCCCTTGAATTTAGTATTCGCTAGGAGCTTTTAAGAAGTCATTTGCATGAAAATGTGCAAGACAACATCCTAATTTTCTAAAATCTTACTTTGTGGGGGGTGGCAACACGTACAAATCGTTTAGGATGCAAAGCAATGCCTTGCAGAATTACCAGACCAATAGGACAAGGCACAAGTGCCCAGAAATTTGAAAGGAGTCCCACATGTGGGTAGATAACATGGGAGCTGAGTTGGTTGGAGGAAGAAGATGATTTAGACCCTCATAAAGGTGGAGCTGAGAACTCTAAGCTTCTAGTCGACTGTAGTGGGTACCCTACAGTTAGTTCACTCTGAGGACACAAACCAATTGTTTATCGTGTATCCCCTGCACTGTTAGAAATAACAGGCTAGTGAAATCTGATTTACAGATAAGAGAACTGAGCCCAGAAAAAGCCACACTGTTCAGCCCTCAGCTTGGTTGTATCCAAGACCACAGGACAAAATATTGTGAGGCTAAACATAGAGGCGCACCCAGAGAGGGTGAGAGCAAACAGAGAGGTCAATGTGGGAGTAAACAAAAAGGTCTCGTGGTAAGTTCGCTAAGAGCCACACCAACAATTGTCAACGGCTATACAGCACATGTTTATTGTTCCAGCCACTGTGAAAAATGCTAAGGGTGACTCTAGTCATTAAATTCTCATTATAACCCAACGGAAGAGTTACTTTTTGTGGTGCTTGGGATTGAACCCAGGTCCTTGGGTATGCTGAGCACGCTACCTCCGAACCACACCTCCAGCCAAGGTCATCTGATGATGATGGTGATGATGATGATGATGATGGTCCTTTCTTTAGGAAATTGGAGATATGGAGGGAATTCAGAAACTGCCAGTTCAGGTCTGGGGACCCTCAAAGCTCAGACTTTGAACCACCATTTTCATTAATTTCTGAGTGCTACAGAGCCCAACTCCTGCTGCAATATTTTAAAAAGAAGCAGTGTGCACCCTCGGGTTCCCATCGTGTTGCCTGCTGCTGCTTGAAGGACTGATGGCAGGCAGGGCTCAGGGTGTGGGTCTGCAGCTGCCTCTGTTCTCCTCTGTGCCAGACAAGCTGCCCCGCCTGTCGGGCTAAGCCACCCCTCCTGGGGGGACGTCCCTACCCTTTACTTTCCCAGACTCCTTCTTGAGCAAATCACCTCCTTTGTCCAGGTCTGCCTCAGAGTCTAGGACTCCCTGGGGGGAAAGAGGAGAGGAGAGGAGGGGAGGGGAGGGGAAAGGAGGGGAGGGGAGAAAAGAGGGGAGGAGAGAAGAGGAGAGGAGAGAAGAGAAGGGAAAGGGAGGAGAGGGGAGAGGAGGGGAGAAGAGAAGAGGAGAGAAGGGAAGGGAAGGGGAGAAGAGGAGAGAGAGGAATAAGGGAGGAGAGGGGAGGGGAGGGGAAGGGAGGGAGAGGGAGGAAAGGGGGTGGGAGGAGAGAGAGGAGCAAAAGGGAAGGGGAGGGGAGGAGAGAGGGGAGGGGCGGAGAGGGAGGGGAGGAGGAGGAGAGAGAGAGAGGCAGAGAAGAAGGGAGGGCGGGAGGAGAGGGAAGAGGAAGAGGAGAAGAGAGAGAGGGGGAGGGAGAGGAAGGAGGAGGAAGGGAGGAGGAGGAGAGGGGGAAAGGAGAGGAGAGAAAAGGGAAGGGGAGGAGAAGGGAAGGGGAGGAGAGAGGGAGGGGAAGCGAGGAGAGGAGAAAAAGGGAGAAGAGAGAGTGGAGGAGAAAGAGGGAGGGGAGGGAAGGGGAAGAGGAGAGGAGGAAAAGGAGAAGGGAGGGAGAGAAGAGAAGAGACGGAGAAGGGAGAGGAGGAGAGGACAGGGAAAGGGAGGGGAGGGGAGGGGAGGGGAAGGGAGGGGAGGGGAGGGGAGGGAGGGGAGGAAAAAGCCCTAAATGTAGTGCGATGATGAAAGGAGGCAAACAGTGGGACTTGCCCCACTCCCCAGTTCCTACTCCCTTTCCTTCCTCCCCCAACCTCTCAAACTGGCTCAGGCTTCTTGCCATGGCCAGGTTGAAGTCAACAAAACCCCCATAAGTCAGTTCAAAACCACCCCAACTCCACAGACAAAGGCATTTTTCTGTGTAGCTGGAAATTCCCCGTGCTGAACTGCATCGTTCTGAGAATTCGAAAGAAGAGATCACCAAGGTAATACGTGCGCTCTATTTCCCTTGAAACGAAGCAGGGAAGGATGAAGAGAAAATGAATAATCACCCCAGCTGTGCCCTTGTTTCTCTCCAAGGTAACCAGTATGGACAGTTTGAAGTCTGTCCTCAATCACACACACACAACGCAGAAGTTCTTCCCAGATTTCGGAGCCTACGGCAACTGTCAGCAAAACACTGACCAAATGCCTGCTTTTGTCAATAAAGTTTTATTGGAACGCAGCCATATCCATTCTCCTGCATATTGGCTATAGCTGCCTTGCTAGCAAAGGTGCAGAGATGAGCAGTTAGGACAACAGACATTCAAAGTCTTTGGCGACTTGACTGTTTGCAGCAAGTGTTGGTCCCTCACTATCCCGTCTACTCCCAACTCAGGTTTTATTAAGAAAATATCACAGATACCCTTTAAATCATTGAATATCGGCCTTCCCTCCTTTCTCCTTCCCTTCTGTCATTCTTATTTGTTTTTGTTTGTTTTGTTTTCAGACATGGTTTTTCCTGAAGGCCAGGCAGCCATAGAAGTTGCAATGCTCTTGCCGCAGCTCTCAAAGGCTCAGCTTTTGAGCTAGCAGCCATCTTTTAAAAAGCCAGCCATCTAATATGTCATAAAATAAAAGCTTTATGATTTCACTGCCAGCGAACGCTCCAGTTGCTTTTAGGCCTCCGCCTCCGTGGACCACGCTGGATGGAAAGAATCAAAGAGGAGGAAAACACAGTTCTGCTGGTGACCACGCAGCTCCCAATGGGGCCTCTGGAAGCAGCGATTCCCGCCAGCATGAGTGATGGGCTGGAGGAAAGGGTCTTTCAGGAAGGAAAGGATGCTCTCGTAGAACCACCAGGTGCTTCCCCCTCTCTGCTGTGCACGGAGCCTTTCCTGCCCACCTGCACGCTTTCTGTCTCCTGAGCAGCCACGCCTGCCAAAAAGCCCCCCCCCAGATACCCCCAGCACCCATCTGGGAGCAGCCGTGTCACATCCAGGCAATGTTTCAGATCTCTTGGAACAAGGCACAGTTAGTTACGAGAAAGGACACTTTGATTGGCAAAATGAAAGGAATATTACTTGTTCCTGGTCTGTGTTGGGGTCGTGAACTCCTGAAAACCACAACTTCTTTTCTGAATAGGGTACTTCTGTCTCTCTGTAAGAATTCTGCATAAACGCAGTTGTGCTAAGGACAGTCCCGTGGTGGGAAGCCTGGGCCGGTGATCCAGCTACACTGTCGTGTTGTCCCCGACTGTGTCAGGAAGTCGAGGCACACTTGCTTCTCTGTGACTCAACGCCTCCTGCCCATGTCGCCGACCTTGTGCCTGCCTTCCCTTCCCTTCCTCGGGCTGGCGGTCTCTGATGCTTCCGCCTGCCATCCTGTTTGGGAAGATAAACTCACTTCCGAGGCCTGGGCCCACCGACAGCACTCTTCCTGACCTGCTTTTCCAAGCCTCCTGTGTCAGCCCCACACTGGAAAGACCCTTTTATCTCCAGCACTTTGCCATCCGGAATGGTCTTCCGGAACATTCCTGAAAGCCAGAAATCTTTTACAAGTTAAATTTTCCTTTCTGGCTCCTGCCGGTAAACTTGATGACCATGTTGTTGCTAAATTTTAACAAAGCAAACTTGGCAAAAGAAAAAAAAAATTGCTATCAAAAAAAAAAAAAAAAAAAAATCAACCAAAGACTAAGGTCGGTTTGTGTTTGTGCTGCCCCCTACTGGAAAAAATTGAATAAATCAGCTGGCCAGTTTTGGTGATCAAAATGCTTGTTGATTTTTAATCTCCGTCTTGGAAAGTAAGGCTCATGTGTGTTATTACCAAAGCAAAGTACCCTGTGGTCTACTTAAGTCTTTCTAACTCCCTTTAAACTTTTCTTATTCTGTAGTCATTTCCTCTCCAAAAGTCAGTCGGCTCTCATGAAATAAGAAATGTAAACAATGCAAAATGTAAAAAATGTACTCTCTCTCAGGCATGATCACCTTGCTGTGAATGACGGTAGCAAAACAATGTCAACAGTTCATTGTGCAATGTAGCCATGGTGTGGAATCCTGTCCCCGAAAACAGTGTAAATGGTGTTGAATGTCTGAAGAGACGCTTCTGTTAAGTCCGTAAGCATAGGGACGTAAGCACCTCAAGTTCCCCTTTATGCTTGGGAGGGACTGGGGAGATGGCGCAGGGGTCAAAGCCTTTGCCTCACAAACAAAACACCTGTGTTTGGATCCCCAGAGGCCTGCAATTCCAGGGGAGCCTGGCAAATCCCGGAGCAAAGCAATAGGGAGGTAAAACAACCCAGGATGAGTCTTGATGCCACCCTTGGACCTCCACAGACACAGGACCTTTCACAGTCAGGTCTGTAGATTCTTACAAATAGCTTCCAGCCAGGAAGAAATTCCTCAAATAACTACAGAAAGGGCCAGGTAGGGTTAAAGACGTACATTTATCAAACAGTTTTATTTTTAAAAAAATTAACTTCTTTCTATTATCCATCAACATGCTATGCATCTCACCAGTGAAAACCCATTTCTGACATTTCGTTTGCTCATTAGTGAAACATGCAATGTGTCTCCAAGTTGAAATTCTCAGACACACTTAAAGTGACCTACTCAGAATATGACTTTTTTTTAGAAAGGGAGCTGCCTATGGGGCTCAACTTCAAATAACATACACACACCATTCACTTGTCTGCTTCAGAGAAATACTGCATACAGCGCCCTCAAAACAGGTAAGATGAGCCCTGTACAGACATGTTCAACATGTGGTATAAACACCGATGCAAAACTTGTAGGTCAGCTAAACAGTTTGGATTTTATACTCCTGGTATATATACCCGTACCAGTTTTAAATTATAACTTCCTTCCTTCTTTCTAGCGCTTCCTTCCTCCCACTTCTTTTTCCCTTCCTTTCGTGAAAAGGTTTCTGATTAACTTGGAATTCTGAATTTGCACATTGCAAAACTGGTCATAGCGTGACCCTGAGAGTCATCCATCCTTCCCACCAAGTCCTGAAATCTTCCTTGCGAGCAGCCATTGTTGCTTTTAGAATCCCTTTTGCAAAACCTTGACCTGCATTGAAACATAAATTCTTCTCCCTTTCGACCTAGTATGGCATTCCTGAAATCTGTCCATGTGTTCCAAAGCACTTCCGGCCGGCAATACCTGCCTGGTGTTTACAATCACCAACCGGCTTACAAATAAAGAGGATGGGAAAAATAAATAAGCGGCCCAACCACAGATGCTTAAAGGAAGTGTTTTGTGAATTTCTTTTCCCCAGTCTGAAGTATGGCCATGTTTAAGTGGGAGCAGGACACTGCAGTCAAGCAGAACCAGAAAAAGATAGGAGTGGGTGCTGTCTCAGAGGCTCCTGGGGCTGCAGCAGACCCCCCACTCTCTCCCCAGCTCCCTGCTATCTAGGGTTGGTACCCCTAGGAATCCCAACCAGAGCCCTGCCCTGGTATTCTGAGAGCTCTCCATTCAGAGACATTATCAGGGTAATCAAAGCAGAAAGTATTTGCCCCAGATAACAGAATTAATTGACATTCTTCTCATTCCACACAGAATAACAGATCAGGAGAGAAGACCAGGCAGTGTAAGGTAAGCACACTGAGAGCTTCCCAAGGTTCTCCTGGCATTTAAAAAACACTTTTGTTGATGATTTCAAACGGCCATGCAATGTACGGTGATCAGATTTGCCTTCCTTGTCCTCTCTGGTCCTCCTCCCACTCCTGCTGACCCCAATCTTCCCAGTTAGTCCCCCTTGCCTGAGATTTTTTAAACTGTCAATCACTGGGAATATGTGCTGTATGATATTCCGTGGTCTTGTTCTCCTAGGGCAGATTGTTCCCCCTCGATTTCCCTGTGTTTCCTGGCTGGTGTTGTCAGACAGAACTGGCTACGTAAGAAGAGAATGGCAAAAGTGACAAGAGGACCCAAGGCTTGTGGGGTGCCCTGTGTGGGCTGGTAAGCATTGGCACTTGCAGCTCTATGCTGCGAGCTGCTCCCCTGCATGACCTGCAGGGATCCGCCCCCATCCAGGTCTGGGGAGATGGTTGCTTTACTGAGTGAGGATGCTAGGCAGCGTGGGTAGGGGTCACTGTAGAGACTTGGCTGTCCCTTTTGCTGTCCCTTGCCAGCCAGCATGTCTTTGCTCTTCTGGGCGACTCTCTCCTGATTCCCCCACCCCCTCTCCCTGACTCTCCAACCGCTAGAACACACAGAGCCCTCGCCTTGCAGGGTCTCCTGAACACTTCCACTGTAAGAAAAGTGGGGCCTCCGTAGCTTCAGATACTCCCTGGATGTGTGGGTGGGGGATGCTCAGCAAACTCTGACCACTACATGTTCTGATAGAATCCTCAGGACCTTCTGGAGAGGGAAGAAGTCTGCAGGATCATTTCCTTTCTGCAGGTGTGGCCGAGGTCACTCAGCCAGCTTCAGATTTGGAAGCTGAGGGGTGTAGGTGGTCTTCATATGTTGTCCCCAAAGTCCCAAGTGCAATTGGCTTTTTTTGATGTTGTGTTCATCTCTGGTTTGGAGTCTTCTCAATACCCTAACTGCCTGTTGTCAAGCGCCCAGTTTCGGGTTTTCAGAAGTGGAAGTGCTCACCGAATATCTTCAGTTTGGCAGATGCAGATGTGTGTGTGTGTGTGTGTGTGTGTGTGTGTGTGTGTGTGTATGTGTGTGTATGTGTGTGTATAGTGTGTGTATATGTGTGTAGTGTGTGTGTGCATAGTGTGTGTATATGTGTGTAGTGTGTATATGTATGTGTAGTGTGTATGTGTGTGTTGTATGCGTGTAATGTGTATGTGTATGTAATGTGTATATGTGTGTGCGTGCATGTATGCGTGTGTCTATATTGTGTGTGTATATGTGTGTAGTGTGTGTGTATAGCGTGTGTATATGTGTGTAGTGTGTATATGTATGTGTCGTGTGTATGTGTGTGTTGTATGCGTGTAATGTGTATGTGTATGTAGTGTGTATGTGCGTGCGTGCATGTGTGCGTGTGCATGCGTGTGTGTGTGTGTGTGTGTGTTAAGCACCACCTATCCACAGCAGCCCTTGCTTCTACTACTGTGTGATGGAGGTTTCCAAGGGCAATGCCTACTTGAATGGAGGCATAAGAAGGGGACTCCATTTCCCAAGGCTATTGGGCGAATAGCCTGACCAAATTAATTTCCCTGGGTAGACAAGACTCCATTTATCACACCGTGAACAGGGCAGCCAGGGGGCCCAGGTGACCCTTTCAGATGTGGCTTCAAGATATTCCTTGGATATTCCTGTCTCACCATCTCCTCCTCTAGAGGTGAGGAGTTCAGCTGGTTTGCACTTTGCTTATGAGCTAATGTGTCAAGTGATGGCTGGACCAGGCTGAACAGAGCTAATTAATTCTCCCTTCTCCAGCAGAGATAAAGAGGGGGGAGGAGGTGGCTCGGATACACCGGCAGAGTCACTGCCAAAGTCTTCACCAGGGTCCTTTTACCCCCCTGCTCCCAACCCAAGGTCAACTGCAAGGTCCAGAGCAATGAGGAAGAGCAAGTCATTCTTGCTGGTCGGCTGTTTGTCTAGGAAATCAGCTCTGTGGTTTGATGTTTACCGTGTGGACCTTCAGCCGCGCAGGGCACAGGGCAGGTCCCCTCCTTGCTTCCCGGACCACGAGCAGCAGGAACATCATTCCATTGCCTGCACAGCGCTGGGCTTGCTAGACGACTGTGAAGCCTGCCTGCCAAGTGCCCAGACGCAGCTTCTACTATGAAGGCAGGTCTCGATTTCCTGGGGGAGAGTAACAGGGGGTCTCCCACGACTGCACACAGTGTTGAACATCAGTGTATTCTATACACTTGTTATCACTTGGGACAGGCTGTGAGGACAATGAACGTGGTGTCTCAGCAACAGGGAAGAGGAAAATGTGCCGACTCAGACAGCACATGCCGCCCAAAAGTCAGCAGCCTGAGCCCAGGGACAGGCCGACCCCGTGTTTCCAAAGCCCTCCACAATTCAAAACAGCCCCAAGTCCAGACGATGTAACCACTTGCAATCTGCAAATGCTGGTGGTGAATTGCAACCCGTCATTAAACCTTGTGCTGGGTTAAACACAGCATGTGGGTGGGCTGAGCCAGATGAGGGACTCTGTGGAAGCCCCTGCCTGGTTACTCTAACTTGTCACCCCAGTAGGTCAGAGTGGTGTTCTGCAACATTTATGACACACAGCACCAAATGGATCAGCATGTGTCATGACCAAAGTAGGATTTGACCATTAAAAAGGAAGGGCTGGATGACCTTGCAGATAATAGCATTTGCTTCGCAAGCCAGAAGACCCGAGTTCAACTTTCCAGAGAAAACCAACTTGATGAAGTTGTCCTCTGGCTTCCACATGCACAATCTAGCATGTACATGTCCACACATATCATACACAGGTAATAAAAATGATAGGGGTGGCTAAAGAAGTGGCTCAGAGTTTAAGTCTCTGCCTCACAAGCAGACCCTGCATTCAGATTCTCAGATCCCATGTGAAAATACTTACTGAGCAGAAATAGCAGGAGGCCTACTATTCCAGCCCTGGAAGGCAAAGCTTGGGAAGCCCTAGAGCAAAGCAGTAAGGAGGTCGAAACAATCTAGAATGATGCTAAAGTCACCCTTGGACTGCCACAGGTACAAATAGTGCACGCGTGCGCCCGCGCACACACACACACACACACACACACACACAAGCATGCATGCAAAAAAAAAATGATAGGGTGTGAAGCACGGACAGAGATTAGCAGCTAAGACTTGAATGAAGATCAGTGGGCTGACAGCACCCAGCATAAGGGGGACTTTCAGGGTCAAGGACCTCCTAGCCCAGGAAAGTCTTCTGTCAGGGTGGGGTAGCAACAGTACATGGAGACGTTGGTAAACACCAGCAGCAGATCTTTGAATTCTGTTGCAGTTCGCTTGAATGGTTGCTGATACATGACCATCAAACAGCTTAAGGGAACAAAAGGTTTGTTTTCTCTTACGATTACTGGTTACAGATCTCAGTCCAGGTTGACGGGAGAGCACGCACCAACACCAGGGCTGAGGGAACTGGCCACACCATCACACATAATGGCTGAGAGAGGGACGATCCTTACTTGCCAGACCAGCATGTCTGGCCCAGTGCACAAAAGGATGCCAACTCTGTCAACCAGATGTCTGTATTTTATTCCAGGGCCTAGTCTCATCCACCATGGACTGGGCCTTCCCTATCAGTTTGACAGTCTCCTGTAGGTTTGCTGTGGGTTTAACTCAACCACTAATTCACAAATGTGCCTAGAGCTCAAGCCTTCAACAGTCAAGTTGACACTTATGCCTAACTATGACAAATCATAAGACTATTCTTGCTTCCCAGGCACTTTCTAAGTATCCTAAGAGCCCAGTCTCAGAATCTATCAGAATCTATCAGAAGTTAAATCCTGGCTCAGTGGCTTACTAGCTGTATGTCTTTGGATAGGTAATTTGCCCACTCTGTGCCACCTAGCTGTCAAAAGAGGAAAAACAAAAGACGAAATTCAGCACAGCGCATAGTATACAGTAACTGCTTGCTAAAAGTTATCAGTATCAATGATTGTTATTTATATAAATGTCAGCTTTTCTTCTTTGATAAAGCCACAGGAATGTATGCAATACTTAATGGTTACCCCAAGTTTTGAAGCCAGATGCCATGACAAATGTAGGATTTGGAAGAGGGGTCTCTTGTCAGATTCCTAGGAGCCCCCATTGCAGAGCCCAGAGCCAAATGGAGGCAAGAGGTCAAAAGCGTTCATTGAGGGGGAGTCTCGTTCTCAGCGGATCCATAAGGAGGGGAGTGGAAGGACAAGACTCACACATGTAAAAGTCAGCCGTAAAAGATTGCGGAGCTGGGGACAGTAGAATGCTTGCCTAGCGCGCATGAAGCCCGCGGTCCATAAACCGGACACGGTGGCGCATGCCTGTCAGCACAGCACTCTGGACACAGAGGCAGGAGGATTAACACTTCAAGGTCATCCTTGGCTACAGAGGGAGTTTCAGACCAGCTTGGGGTCCATGAGATCAAAAAGGAAGATAAAGAAAGAGAGGGGAGGGAGGAAGCAAGGAAGAAAGGGAAGGAGGAAAGAAGGAGGGAGAGAGGAAAAGGAAGAACAAGACAGTGGAAGCGGTTCACGTCCTCAGAGACAGATCCACCCAACAGAAGAATGTGCAGAGCCGATTGAAAAAGGCTTTTGGAGCTGGCAAGATGGCTTAGTGGGTAAAGACGCTTGTTGCCAAGGATAATGATCTGGATTTGGTAGGAGAAAACCAACTCCCATAAGTTGTCCTCTGAACTCCACATGCACACATGTGGAGAGAGAAAGAGAAAGAGAGAGAGAGAACAAATGTTAAAGAAAATAAAAACAAAAAGACTTTCACTGTTAGGAATACAATCTTCTAGATATTCCCTTCTTCATTTTGAATAAAACAACTAGATGGACTACACTCACCTCTCATGCTGATGGCTGACTGTGGCTGTATGACAAGCCAGACTTAAGGGACACGCACTGTAGTGACTCAATGGCTGGAACTTCAGAAGCTGTTCTAGACTGGGAGACAGGATCTTAAACATCACGGGCGAGGAGACAAGGAGCCAAACTCCATGATTCGGTCAATGCTGGACCTTCTACCTCTGGACTTATGCACAGGAGAAAATGGGGAACTTCTTATTTGGAGCTCATCCTAACTTATGAACGAATTTACTGCTAATTGATAAAACAAGCCACAGATTGCATTTTAATCCCAAGCAATAAGGGATCTTGGGCTTCATTAAAAGGAGACAAGTTGATGACTAGCTCAGCCACTCTGTGCTTCCTAACTGTGGCTGCACTGTGCATGTGCGTGCGTGTGTGTGTGTATGTGTGTGTGTGTGTGTGTGTATGTGCGTGTGCGTGTGCGTGTGCGTGTGTGTGTGTGTGTGTGTGTGTGTGTGTGTGTGTAGTGGTAGAACAAGGATAGAGCAATCCCCCCCACCATGATAGGGAAAACTTTCAACTGTGAGCCAAAATAAACCCTTCCTTCCCAGAGCTGCTTCAGGATATTTTATCATCAGAGACATAGTTCAGTGCCTAAGGCCAATGATTTTTGCAGTGATGACAACTAAGGCGGCAGCGAAGGAAAGCGGGATGCACGGGTGTGTCACCAATAGACAACAACAGAATTCTACAGGGATTAGCTCACTTGCTAACAGTCACATATGTGTACTACGTCTTAGAAAAACACATGCTTCTTGGGCTGGAGAGGTGGCTCAGGGGTTAAGACTCTGCCTTACAAGTACAAGACCCTGAGTTCAGATGTCAGGTCTCATATAAAAATGCTGCGTGGAAATGGTGGTGGGCTGCACTTCCAGTCCTGGTGGATGGAGCCTGGGAAATCCCAGAGCGAAGCAAGAAGGAGGTAGAAGCAATCCAGGATGATTCCCACAGTCACCCTTGGTCCTCCACAGGTACACTCTGATACACACACACACACACACACACATGACACACACACTAAATAAATAAATAAATGAAATATTTTAATCTCGGTGGTTAAGGATGTTTATTCATCAACAAACATTCCTTGAGCCATCTCCCCCTCCCCCCACATTGCAGAGAACAGAACAGAAAAAATTCCAGACCTGTATAAGTTGTCCTTTGTAAACACATTTGCTTGAAAAATATAACATCTCTCATTAAAGGAAACTGTCAGTGCCTGGTTAGTGGGCGGCTCTGGTGACTGGTGAAAACTACAAAATGAGTCACGTGTGCTGGGGTTGGGCCGGGTTCCAGGGGCCTGACTCAGCTGGGTGGTTAAGAAGACCTTGTAGACTTAGGGTCTCCCCCAACCCAGGGCTACCTTCTCCCTGCAAATGTGCCCCCCCACAATGTCAGGGCCCCCTTTTCCCTGTGCACCACCCCTCCTCCCACAGCCCCAGACACTGCCCACCTTTTTTCCAGCTCACATTTCTAGTCTCCTACTTATTTCTTGGATGCGATCAAAATATTTTCACTTTGAAATGATGAGAAAACAACCAGCTGAAATCACCGGGCAGAGCATCACAAATCCAGGGCATTTTGCAAGAGGAAATATTTACCAAGAAAAGCAATCTCCGCGTTTGCTCATGACACAGCCGGCTGAGCAGCCATGGGTCTTTTAAATCTGTCAATATCCCATAATTATCTCACCGAAGCTCCCCCTTCAGCAGTCCCTACTGTATCTGCGTGCTGAAGCAATGCCACGTGGGCCCCAGTAACCTGGAGATCAACTTCGCCTGACCCCTGAGTTACAGGAACGACACAACCATGTCAAGATGTGTCACGGTGGCCCCATGGGTCTGCTGTATACAAGTCCCATCCTAATTCTCAATGATTCCAGTTTCCCTCAGAGGGAGATAGGAGCTAATGAACCGTACAGTTTCCATGAGCTTTACTGACTTCACACTGTCTACACCAGCCCTCGAGGAGCACTGAGTATTGTGTAAATGGTGTCTTAAGGAAAGGCCAAATGATCATTTCAAATACCAGGAAGCTACTGGGGATTCTGCTCAATAGAGAAGTGCTGAGAGAGGGGCCTTGTTTCTTGTTTGCTCTCAAGCCTGTATTCCATAGTGAACCAACTCCCTCTCTTCCTCTGTCTTTGTCTCTCTCTGTCTGTGTGCGTGCGTGCGTGTGTGTGTGCATGCATGCAATGTGTGCCTGTCTGTCTGTCTTATCTATCTGCTAAGAGAATCGTCCCACCCACTGTGGGCTTGGTCTTCCTACACCAATCAGATACTCTCCTGCAGCCTTGCAAAGGGCTTACCTTCACTAAATAACTTTGCACATATGTGCCCAAAGCTGAGCTTTCAACTATCAAAGTTGGCATTTGTAGCTAACTGTCACACCCAGCATATATGAGTCCCCTGTGCTGCAGGAGAAAGAAAGGAGAAAGAGAAAGAAAAAGAGAAAGAAGAAAGAAAAGGAGAAGGAAGGAGAAGGGGAAAGAGAAGAAAGAGGAGGGGGGAAAAAGTTGAAGGGGGGAAGGAGGAGGAGGAGAAAGGAATCAAGGAAGCACGCGGGGGAGACTTTAGAGACCACGGCAAGGAGCCGTTGGAAGGCATTCTAAGAGCAACGAAAAGCCAAACACTGAGCAAAGGAGGGAAGGGGTCAGCTGCACATTCTAGAAACAAGAAAGACGCAGTGTCAAAATCTAAAGCTGGGGTTGGGGAGAAGGATCCATGGTTAAAGCATTTCCCACAGAAGCAAAAGAACCAGACTCGGACCCCCAGGGCCCACATAAAATGGCAGGCAGGGGTGGTGGTCCACCTGTAATTCCAGCCTCGGAAGGCAGAGACTAGGGCTCTCCATAACAAGCTGCTAACAGAAGCTAGGCCTGTGGGCAAGCTGTAGGATTCATTAAAGATCCTCTTTCAAAAAAGAAGGTGGAAGAGAGATTAAGGACAATTTGTGATACAACTTCAGGCCCGTGCGCCCGCACACACGTGTGCTCATAGACGTGCAAACATGCATATGTACACACATAACACACAAAAATGGAAATAAAAAGACTAAATCTGTTCATGAGTCATTCTCCTTTCTTCTGCAGTCACAAAATTTTCCTCTAGACGAGGGACAGCATTTCTCTTTGCAGGCTGTGGATTAGGATATGTTGACCAGTGACATGGAAACAGAACTGTCAGTCAGGTAGGACTTCAGGGTCTTCTGTGAAGAAGGTTCAGCCCTGCAACCCAGAGACCAAGGGCTGCCATCTTGGCTCATAGGACAAAGCCACACCTGGAGGAGCTGACCTGAGAAAAGAATCTGTGGGTTTGTGGCATTGTGGAACACCTCCCAGTTCTGGGTTGTTATTCACATTTTTAATGTATTAAGCTATGGAGTAGATACAATGTAGTCCAGGCTGGCCTTCCTCCTCCTACCTCACAATCTCAAATGTTGGGGCTAGAGGCGTGCAGCAAAGATAAGCACCAATCCATGCCTTTTATATGTAAGGATACTGCATCCATTTAACATATACTGATTGGTGTGTTCTGACAGTTATAGGCACAAAACCTTCTAGAAACTACTATGACCAAGGTTCAGAACCTTTTTGTCTGTCAATCCTCAAAGATTCCCATGTCATTTCACATTCACTTCTCCCCTTCTTCCACTGGTCACTGCTGACAGGTTATCACTGTTTGTTGCTTTTTAACTTTCTAGAACTTTCTATAAATTGAAGCATACAGTATGTGCTTCTTTTTTGTGTCTCATTCCTTTCACTCAGCATAATTATTCAGACATTCATCTCTGCTGCTCTAGCAAGTTCATTCACTCCTATTACTGAGACATGTACTGCTTTATAAATATACTATTGATTGCTTAATCAGTTCTCCTGACATTTGACCTGTTTACTGTTTGGGTCTATTGTGGACCAAGTTGCTGTGAAAATTTATATAATGTCTTTGCAGAGACTTTTATTTCTTTGGATAAATACCTGGAAGATAAATGGCCAAGTCACGTATTGAATGTTTATTTAACAACCAGAGACAGCCAATCTTTCAAGATAAGTGTAGCAGTTAGCATTCACTTTATACTCTCAGTGCCCACAAAAGCCAGCCATTCTACAACTGTGCCAATAGGTGGTATTGTCAGTCTTTTGAATTTTAGATATTATATCCACTTTCTTTATATTGAGAAAACTCTCTAAATTGTGCTTGTACTTTGGATGTTTCTCCTACTCCCAGACAATGCTGATCTCGTTGAATAGTTGAGGCAATGCAGAAAAGAGAAAGACTCATGGAAGACACATGAGGTTCAGACAAGAGATGAGGACAGTTGAAGTGGAGATGCAGAGAGATGGGGGAGAGGCAAGGTGCTTGGATACAATGAGTTTAGGGTTCAGTAGTGGGCATGTTTATGGCAGGTTAAAAAACCATCACACAACAGAAGAGTTGGGTTTAATATTGAGAATTCTCCCAGATACTGTGCTCTGTAGCTCTGTTTGCAATCTGTGTGATGGTTGCTGATAAATGACCATCAAACGGTTTAAGGGAACAAGAGGTTTGTTTCCTTACAACAGTCTGGTTACAGTTCTCAGTCCAGCTTGACAGGAGAGCACGCACTAACACCAGGGCTGAGGGAACTGGCCACACCATCACCACATAATGGCTGAGAGATGGACAATCCTTACTCGCCAGACCATCATGTCTGGCCAAGTGTACAGAAGGATGCCAATTCTCTCAAACAGCTCTCCATGATTTATTCCAGGACCTCGTCCCACCCACCATGGGCTGGACCTTCCCCATCAGCTAGACAATCTCTTGCAGGTTTGCTCCGGGCTTAACTTAAACCATCAACTCTCTACAAATGTGCCCAGAGCTCAAACCCTCAACAGTTGACACTTGTGCCTAACTATGACAGCCCCCAAGTGGCTAAGGCACATGTAGAGCCAGGTAGTACAAAGGCATCTTCTCCTGCTCATAGGTTGGAATGTGTACCAGGGCTACTGTTTTGAATGCTTAGTCTCCTCCAAAACTCATGTTGAAAACTGGTCTCCCAGTTTGGAGTTTTTAGGAAGCGATTTTTCCAGAAGGACTCTACTCTCATGAACTGGTTTAGGGACTTTGTAAAAGAGCTATAGGGACTGTCATTGAGGATACAGCATTCCTGTAAGCACAGATGGGCTTATGAGACACTGAACTTAATGGTCCTTCATCTTAGACTCCCCAGTCTCCAGAATAGTAAGGACATTAAGTTTCTGTGTTTGTAATTACCCAGCCTCGTGGGCATGGTGGTGTGCTTATTCTGCCAGGGACAGAAGCTCTTCTGAAGAGACACTCATGCCCATTCCTTTGACTACCAGACTATTGAAATATGGGACCCCACATACACCCCAAGATTGCAGAATCGCATACTGGGAAAAGGAAAAGGCTGAAACCTGGCAGCAGCCAGTGGAGGATTCTGCTTCTGAGAAAGAAATGAAAGTCACAGGGAGTAGGCCTGGAGGTTTGGTGGCCCACCCCTGCTTCCTGTCAGTTTGCTCTTATTCTTTCTGTTTCTCAGTGGTGGTGGTGACCTGACCAGCCTCCTCCTTCTGCCTCCTGCCATGCCTTCTGCTATTCGATTCAAGCCATAATGGACTATATTTCCTGTTGCATTGTGAGCCAAATGAATCTCACCTTCTCCCTGAGTCTGAGTACTGTCTCATAGCAGGAAGAACACGTGAGCTTGAAGCCAGGCTGGCTACAGGGTAGTCGGAAATAAAGCGTGAGACCCTGTCTTCAAAACAAATAAATGTAAGCTATCCCAATGTCATACTTAGGTACTTGACAGTTGAAGCTTTGAGCTGTGGGCACATTTTGTAGAGAATTAGTTGTTGAGTTAAGGCCAGAGCAAACCTGCAGGAAAATTGTCTGCCTGATGGGGAAGGCCCAGCCCATGGTGGGTGAGCTAGGCCCTGGAATAAAATACAGAGAGCTGGTTGAGAAAGTTGGCATCCTTGTGTACACTTGACCAGATATGCTGGTCTGGCAAGTAAGATCGTCCCTCTCTCAGCCATTGTGTAGAGATGATGTGGCCAGTTCCCTCGGTCCTAGTGTTGGTGTGAGTTCTCCTGTCAAGCCAGACTGAGAACTGTAACCAAACAATCATAAGAGAAAATAAACCCCTTGTTCCCTTAAGCCATTTGATGGTGATTCATCAACAACCATACAGGCGAACTGCTACACCAGCCTCATGCATTTTATAGCAGCAGAAAGGGACACCTTGTTCCCCTGTCTCAGAACTCTGAATGACATCACTTACACTGGGTTTTCTAGAAGACCACCTCCAGGCAACAGATTATGAGACCACTCAGCCCTGCAACAACTTAAGTCAATTCCTCAAAAGAAATCATCTCTCTCTATTTCTCTCTCTCCCTCTGCATTGATGTCTTATTGCCTCTGTTTCTGCAGAAATCCCAGACTAACACGAGTCACATTTTTCTGTGAACTCCCACAGATATACATGAATAAAAGTCTGTCTTTTCTCTTGTTAATCTCTTGTCAGGTTAGCTCACAGTTTAATTCATGTGCTAAGCTGATTAATATTGAACAGATTTATTACAAGGTTTTAAAATGACTTTTAATATCAGCTGCATGTCAGTGCAAAGCTAGAACACAGAATTTGTTCTCTTGAAATGGTAAAATTTCTTAAATTATTGGTCTACTTTTAATATGAGTCTGTAAAGTTTTTTCTTACCTCTTGAGTGATTTTTTTACCTGGCAGATAAAGATTCTGCCTCTTATCAGAGCACTTTATAAGAAAGCGTCTCCTATAGCTCAGGTCAGCCTATAACTCACTTATATAATTGAGGATAACCTTGAGATCTTCCTGACTCCATCTCCCAAGTATAAGTCACTATATTTAGTAATTTTCATGCCTTTGATTATTTAAAAGAACAGAATCTTCTTTTCGGAAAGTGATCCTCAACTTAATCAACCATTCCAGCTTTTTAACTGTGTGTGTGTGTGTGTGTGTGTGTGTGTGTGTGTGTGTGTGTGTGTATCTGAGGGCACTGTGTGTGCCTGTGAAGGACCAAGGATGACAGTCAGGAATCATCCTGGTTTGCTTTAGTTTCTCTTTTGCTTCACTCTGGGATTTCCTAGGCTCTGCCTTCCAGAGCTGAAAGTACAGGCACTGCCATTTCTGTTTGGTGATTTTTATGTAGGATTCAGGATCCAAACTCAGGTCCTTTTGCTTGTGAGGCAGAGTGCTTAACCCCTGAGCCATCTCTTTACTCCCCATTCCAACTTTTTAACATCTTTGACAACTTCCCTGCATCAAATTCTAAATGAAGTCTTCTTGACCTTGAGTTGACTTTGTGATCAAGGGTCTACTAAAAAACTTCAAAAGATTTGTCCTCTTATCAAAAAAAAGCAAGTGTCAGATTTGATTATGTCTGTTGCCTAGGAAACACTACTAAATATGAAGAGATTCTTCTCCCCTGTGTTATACATGTCCTAATATATACTATTCATGTACGTTTTGACATAAGGGTCCTAGAAGCTACCCAAGCCTCTGTGGTCTGTTTCATTCAGTGGTCTTTAAATATCATAAGATGCGAAAGGAATGACCAAATCACTCACACTGATGAACTCCTATCAGATCTTTAACCAGACCAGTCATGCCTTCTTCGGGCATCCACCAGCAGTTCTACACTGATGCTTTCTTGAATGAGATCAGCCACAGCACAAAGTAATTCACCTTCACAAGGGACCATCTCTGAGACCCACAGAAGGTATTAGGAAAGGTAAAGACCTCTGATATCATAGACTTACTTGTTAAGACTGAGTCAGGGGATAAAATGACCGACATTCATATATATATATAGCTGTCAAAGGATTTAAGAAAAAAAGTAATATAAAAAAGACTGAGTCAGCATACTGAGGGAGAATTTCCAGAATAAATGGGAGTCATAAAACTGCTCACCCGATATCAAGCCCAAGAATGAATTCCATAGGCCGAAACCAACTGATGAAGTATCGTTATAATTTTTGTGGCCTTCATCTGGAACATTGTTTGTTCTCTAATGTCATAATTTGTCTTTTCTCTTAAACTATCTATTATAGTAATTTAGTAAGTTATACTTTTGCAAACCAAATGAAACATTCTTCTGAAGAATGATGAAGGTCACTTCTGGAAGTTTCGGGAAGCTTAGTGTGTGTGTGTGTGTGTGTGTGTGTGTGTGTGTGTGTGAAATATATTCCAATATACATGATATATTTATGTGTATGTATGTGTGTTATATATCCTACATGCACACATATGTTTTCCATTATTATTGGAGACACAGTGTTGTTAAGTAGCACAGGCTAGCTTCAGACTTACAATCTTCCCATCTTTTCCTCCCAAGTCATGAAATTAACAGATGTGTTTTCCATGTCTGGCTCCAAGTTTAAGATATTTTGAGAACCTTGAGAGTGATAGTTAATTTTGATTATCAACTTGTTGAGTTTTAAAATCACTGTGGAAACAAACATCTGAGTATGTCTGACAGGTAGTTTCCAGATTGGATTCCTGGAGGTGAGCAGACCCTCTCTAAATGTTGATGCCAACATCCCATGGGCTGGAGCCCTGGGGCGGACAGAAGGAGAAGGTGAGCTGAGCTGATTGGGCAGCATCTATTGCCATCTGCTTCTTAACTGGATGCAACATGACCAGCTGCTTCAAGCTTCTGCCCCACACCTTCTCGGACGCAATGGAGGGACTACACCCTTGAACCCAAACAAATCTTTCTTTCCTTACGTAGCTTCGTTCAGATATTTTGCCAGAGCAGCAAGAAGGAAAGCAGTTATTGCAACAATAAAAGAGGAATTCACCTAAGACCGTAGATATAAGTTAATTCTGATAGCACGATTGGCCTTGGCTTCCAAGCCCCAAGAGGCTTTAAAAGTCTGAGCTGAGACTCCCTATAAAATGTCCTATAAAACAAACTTTAAAAGACTTATGTGGTCAATTACCATTTTTGCTATGGGTATGCAAATAGTCAGGGTGAATTTAATGATGATGGAGTTACTTTGTAAGCAAAGTAAACTTACTTTGATTGTCTTTAGTCAAAATGGGACCAATTACAGACTGACATTTTATGTTCAACGGAAAACTGCAGCCCACCCTCATGATTATTACAAGTCTACTTCATTTTCTGGCTCTTTCTAGCTTATGATTTGTCTTTCATTATCATTTCCAACCTTGCCCTCTCCCCCCATGTTACTGAAGAGCAAAACCTCTTTTACAAAGCCACAGAAGCTGAAGTTGGATAGCTTGATAAGATCTGAAGGACTTCGCACAGAATTTGAGCCATGCAGAAAGTTTACCAAAACACCAAATCCCCTCTCCCCATACCTCTATGGTGCTCCATTTTAGAGAATCTCATCATCCTTGGTCTCCTTCTAAAGACACATGAAGCCCAAGGTCTGGAAATATTCTTGGCTGACTGCACTCTGAATGTAAAGGCCCTTCATTATGTCCTTCACTAATGCCTGACTCTTGACCCCTGTATAGTATAAAGATGTAATAGCACACTCTCCTGCCTCCTCCCCATTATTTCCAGGCAGGGAGCACAGCTGTAGCACCTGGCCCTAAGTATCCCATGTCTCCTGGGGCATGGAGCAACCCAGTCACGTGACTCCTTGTCTGCAAGGCTCTGAGATGACTCCTGTGAAGCCCAGGAAGAGATCCAGAATTCCACCATGAAGAGTCCTTGGGTTTTTTTTTTTTTTCTTTTTCCAGACATCTTCTAGCAGGGCCTCTAGAATTCCCAAAGGAATTCAACAGTCATAAACCCCTCCGTGGGAATTGTGCACCTAGGAAAGACTGACGCCTATCACTGGACACGGGAAGTTGGTACTAGGATAAGAAATCACCTCAGTGGTCATGGGCACAAGCCATCATGTCTCCCATCTATTCTCCTAAGGTCGGTTATCTTGCCTGAAAAGTCATTTGCCTGCCTATCAGAGCTACTTCTGCTTCCATTCCACTGTGGTATATAGGACCCTGCTTCTAAGCACTTGCCCGGATGCCATTTTCTGTGAACTTACACATATGTGAATAAACATCTTGCCTAGGGGTGTGTGTGTGTGTGTGTGTGTGTGTGTGTGTGTGAACATCTTGCCAAGGTATGGGGTATCATTCATCTCTACCTTCTTTTTTGGGACAGTGTCTCTCATTGTTCTGGGGTTCATTGATTCATCTAGGTGGGCTGGCCACTGAGCCCTGGAGATCTGCCTGCCTTTGCCTTCCCGGTGTTGGGATTATAAGTGCACATTATGGCACCAAACTTTTATTTTTTAACAGGGGTTCTGGGCATCAGACTCAGGTGCTTACACTTGGGCAGCAAGCAGCAAACACTTTACCAACTGAACTACCTCCCCAGCCCTCTGATCTGTCTTTGGTTAGTTCAATGCTAAGTCCTCCAATCACAGAACGGAAGACATCAAGAAAAGCTTCCCCTGCCTCCAAGGTAAACGAATCAATCTGCTCATCAGTTGGTATGAAATTAAAAGGTATCCGTATTATACTTTTTCTTTGTGCATTGAACCCAGCCACAGGATACAGAGTTAGAAATTTCCCAGTCAAATATGAAGTAGATTATCTTTCCCACTTCTGCTGTGCCTTGGAGATTAGCTATCACCTTTATAGTCGCTCTCCCATTGGTCTCTGGGGGAGTCCATCCAGAGATGCAACAGGCGATTTTGTTTTAAATCTATTCTTTCACAATTTCTTACGTACGTACACTATATCTTGAGCATATCTACAGCCACTCCCCCATGTTCCCTGCGAGCAACAACAGAGTTTTATTTTCATCTCTCCTAAAGAAACAAGGTTTGAATAAATATCCTGACATTCAACTGGGTCCTCAGAATGGTTTAGACTCTTTAAATAGTCATGACCTTTCCAGGGGTTGTTTTGACAGTTGCTTCAAGAGCGGAACAATTTTGAAACAATCTAATGGAGCCTCTGCCAGTTTTCACCTCTGCATGTGTGTATGTGTGTGTGTGTGTGTGTTGGGGGCAGTGGAGAACTCCCCCCCCCCAGAGATGTGGCTTGTCAGTGGAAGATGGTGAAGAAGCACGGGTGACTAATCCAGGACCTCCAAGGAGAAAAAGGAGGAGCAGAAGGAAGAGAAGAGAGGCACTGCTGGAAATGAAAGAGACTTTAGAAGAAAGGCAACTGAAGGCAGTGAATGCTGGTTGATTTCTAATTTCAACAAAGCAAGTGTTGAACTATCCTTTTTTGAGAAAATTTGTGAAAATAGAATGCAGGATAGTATTAAGGCTCAATGAGAAATGAATCTAGGCTTCCCTTGCGTGGCAGTGACAGCGGGGCTGTATGTTTGCATGAATGTATGTGCTTTTCTTACCCACTGGGGATACAAGGCACTTACGGGTTAAGAAAACTGTAACATCCACAATTTGCTTTAAATGGACCAGAAAAGAAAATATTAGTGCATTTTGGTGGAGGGAAGACCATGTTCTGGAAAAAGAGAAAAATGTTGATCTTTATTAAAGAGGGGATGGCTTCGTAGAGGTTTGTGATGCTCTTCCAATGTTGTATGTTGGTGATTTTAGATAGTGAAATGTAAAACTAAAGAGTCACCCATGCCTGCTGGCAGTGTGCATTCATGAAATATTGGTAAACAATCTAGAATGTGCTTCAAAAGTAACAAAAGATATTCATGCTATGACCTGCGCAATGTTCAACACATTATTGACCCCTCAAAGTCTAGCATGAACTAAAGGCACTAGGATTCTTAGAAGCTAGAGATTAACAGCCATCATAGTGTTCCTATACTTATGAAAAACGCAAGAAAGAGTTCTAGGAAATGCCACTGAGTCCTTACACCTCATCAGAGAGGAGGGTGCAGAGGAAAGTTTGACATACACATTAAAGGATACTCCAGGGATGGGGGGAGGAGGCACTGGGAGATAGGGAGGGGGGGGAAGGAAGGGGAAAAGGGAGGAGAGAACAAGGGGGTCCAGGAAGGGGTGGAGGGAGGGAGGGGACCGGTGTACCTATTAAGTTTGTATGAGCAGACATAAATAAAAAAAGGGGGGGGAGATATTTATGCTAAAGGAAAGGAAGGAGAAAAGAAAGGAAAGTAGGAAGAAAGGGAGGAATGAAAAAGAGGAAGGGAGGGAAGGAAGAAGAGAAGAAAGGAAGAAGGAAGAAGGAAGGTGGGAAGAAGGGAGGGAAGGAAAGAAGAAAGGAAGAAAGGGAAAAAAGGAAGAGAAGAGGAAAGGAAAAAGGGAGGAAAAGAAGGAAGGAAAGGAGGAACGGGAGGGAGGAATGAAAGAAGAAAAGGTAAGAAGGGAAGAAGAGAAAGGGAGAAAAGAAGGAGGAGGGAGGGAGAAAAAGGAAGGTCACTACTCAAACCTCAGCTGACTCAAATGTTAACTATCATCTTACAAACTCAGAAAGTCCCATTTTTCCCTAGAAACTATTTCTTCTGTTTGTTCCTGAGTTGGACTGCAACCGGAGACGGTGAACTGAATGAAAATCTTCCTTCCTCCTGAGTTACTCGGGTCAGTTATTTTTGTTGCCATAACGTATTATGAAACTAAAATAGTTCCTTAGAATCTTTGTTTCTGCACTGACTGTAAGTGTCCAATTTGGGGTTTTGCATATGTCACCACCCCCAGGCTGAGATACACAGCAGCTTGTACATCATGACATGTCTTTGCATGTCTCCCCTAACCATTTTCCACCCTTCCACTTACAAACAACCAGCATTTTGACATGCACAGATATTGATAATTGTGCTATTCTTGCAAACATTATGTAAAATTATGCAGTATATACTGTGTGTGTGTGTGTGTGTGTGTGTGTTTGCATATCAGATGGCACTGTGTGGAGGCCCAAGGGTGACTTCAGCAATCATCCTGGATTGCTTCTATCTCCTTTCAGCTTTGCTCTGGGATTTCCCAGGTTCTGCCTTCTGAGGACAGAAGTGCAAACCACCTTCATTTTTTTTTAAATGTGGGATCTGGGATCTGAACTCAGGTCCTTCTACTTGTGAGGTAGAGTCTTAACTCCTGAGCCACCTTTCCAGCCCTATAGTTGTTGTTTTTCTAAATAATTGACTTTTTCATGCTGTTTTTGACTCATCCATTTCTTTTTGTGTTTCAATGATTTATTTGTAGAAACTATCTGGACCCCCACTGTGAAAACAGAAGAGATCATTTTCTTATCTATTATCTTTTTACTGGGGGCATATGGACTGTTTCAAGTTATTGCCTATTAGAAATAACTCTTCTGTCGACTTTTTGCCAAGTCTTTCATTATTGTTATTATTTTGTGACATAGCTGCCCAATTATCTTGGGTACACACCCAACAGTTAACAGTTGACATAGCCATCAAATGGTTTTCCATTGTGGTTGTACTATTTTATTGACTCACTAACAAGATGGGAGATATTCAGTTGCTTGACAGCTTTGTTAATATATAATATGCTTTTCAGCCAGGACTGGTGAGATGGCGCAGTGGATAAAGCACTTGCTGTGTAAAGGGTGAGGGTTGGCGTTTGGACCTCCAGAACCCAGATAAAAACTGGGCATGTGCAGCTGCTGCTTGTCATTGCACCACAGGGGATCTCTACAGCAAGCTGATTAGCCCATCAATGAGCTCTGGGATCAATGAAGAAACCTTGACTCAATAAATAAAGTGGGGAGTAATTAAGAAGAACAGCCAATATCAGTCAACTTTGGGCTTCCACAAGTACATATGTGCATGTGCCCCGATACATGCATTCACATACACACTAGACACACACACACACACACACGCACACACACACACAAAGAGCCCACATTACTGGTAAATTGCTTTAACATAAAATAGGAAGATTTTCTGACTATTAAGAATCTCATTAATAATGCCTTAACCTCTGAGGCAAAAGTCAGCATAAATTGACTTCAAAAAACATTTTGGGACAATTATGAACTGTACATATGTACCAAAGTGCTAAAAAAAAAAAAAATGGTGGCTCGAGAAGCTGGTTGACAGGGGGCAGAACTGTCTTGGTCAAAGTTTGTCCCTAATGCAATTCCTGTGCTGCAGCTCCGAACCCTGACTGCAGTGAGACGGGATCTGGAGACAGGATTTGAAATGGCAATTATGACAAGGCCACCTGGGTGGGCCCTAAGTGACGGCTCAGCTCTAAGAGGAGAGTAGGGTGAAGAGAGGGTAAAGACAGCGGTGGCAAGCCAAGGAAAGCGGCCTCAGAAGAAACCAGCCCTGCCACACTTTGGCGGTGACCTTCCGCCATTTTAGCGCTAGGAGAAAATGAATTTCTTTTAATTGGCCAAACCTCAGTCTCTTGTGCTTCGTGATTGCAGGCTGAGCAAGACAACACAGGGACCGATGAATACCCAGAGGGTTACAGCAGCAGTGATGGGCCAGAGCGGACACTGCATGGTTACCACCCAGTCACCTCTTCTGCACCCTGGGGTGGCACCAAGGGCGGAGTCAGCCAGCCTTAGAGGCGGGCCCTGATTAATTTAAGCAGGTCCGTAATGTCAACAGCCGTAGGTGTGATTTATTTCAGGGACCGATTCCTGATCTGCTCAGGGCAATAGAAGCTTGGAAAAGGTATTCGCTTGAGGTTCTTGAAAAAAAAAATGTTTGTGATGTTTTGGGAAAAGCCCCTTTTCTCTTGCTACAGTATGTGGGAGAGGAAGCAGCTCTTGAATCCACTGACCGTTTGCATCAATTACATCACAGTCACTGTTGTTGTGATAAAAATACTCTGACCCAAACAACTTATGGGAGATTAGGCTGACAGCACCACGCAGGAGAAAGGGTTCATTGTTTGGCTTGAGGTTGTGGGGGGGCAAGTCCATCATGACAGGGAGTGAAAGGTGGCAGGCATGATAGCAGAAGTAGGAGACTGGCTCACATTACAGCAGTCATCAGGAGGCCGAGAGAGAGAGAGACAGAGACAGAGAGAGACAGAGACAGAAACAGGAAGACAGAGAGACAGACAGAGACAGAGGAGGAGAGGAAGTGGAACCGCAAGGTCCAATGACTACTTCCTCCAGCAAAATTCCACCTCTTAAAGGTTCCATGACCTTCCCAAGCAATGCCACCCAGTTGGGGACCAATTATTCAAACAATTATTCAAGCCAGTGGGGGACAATGTACATTCAAACCATGATGCATTGCTTACTGTGAACAAGTCTCAGTGCAGCTGGAGTGCAAATAGATAAAAACAAACTTTGGAGATGTTGCTGAGTTCTGTACTAAATTTAAATGTTTCTGCTGTGACAGTGGCCAGTAAATGCCCTTTATTACTTAAGTCTGTTACTATACCTGGAAGCATCCTACGAATGTTACAAAATCAATTTTATTTCATTTTTGTGTGTGCATGTCTGTGCTCATATGTGTGTGTGTGTGTGTGTGTGTGTGTGTGTGTGTGTGTGTGTGTGGTTGTGTATGTGTTTGCTCGAGGATGTGTGTATGTCCATATGTATCAGTGGGCACTGTGTATACCTGTGGAAGCCCAACGGTGACTTTAGGAATCATCCTAGATTGCTTCCACCTCCTTTTTTCGTTGCTCTAGAGTTTCCCAGGCTCTGCCTTTCAGGGCTGAAAGTGCAGGCTAGTACCATTTATGCCTGGCATTTTTACGTGGGATCTAAGATCCAAAATCAGGTCCTTCTGCTTGTGAGACAGGAGCTTAACCCTTGACTCATCTTTCCAGCCCAGAAATCAATATTTAAAGAGAGGCATATATGACTTTTATAATTTTAGAAAAAAATAGCTAAAAACAACCAACAGCAAGGCTGAGAACACGGGTTAGCAACTAACATGCTGTCTACGCAGGTAAGGAAACCAGAGTTCAGATCAGCAGAGCCCACATCAATGGTGGGTAGGCATGGCAGACTGCTGGTAATGTTAGCCTTGGAATTCAGGAACGGGATCCCCAGAGCAGACAGGTTAGTGAGACTAGTGCCATCTGTAAGCTGTTCTATTAAAGATTCTGTATCAGAGAATAAAGTGGAAGAACACTCAAGAAAATTCTTGACACTGACCTCCAAACTCCACATGTGCTTGTGTGCGCATACATGCACAATCGCACACATATGTGCACTCACGCATATACACATGTGCACCCACATGTATGTAAACACACACATGCACACTGCACACACACATGAAACTGAGAAGAAAAGCAACCAATAGCCTCAAAACATGAAGCATTGTTCTTTATAGTTTCATAACAACAGTTAAAAAAAATGAAGAAATTTACCAGAAGTCTATTTCTAATAACCAACTAAAACCACTCCAAGCAAGTAAGCAGTCACATATACAGGACACTTGTGACAGTCCATCAACATAGGTTCTTTACAGTGTGTCACACACTCCTTGTAATAATTCCATATAGTAGAATCTATAAATAGTGCCATTTGACAGATGAGGAAACAAGCGTTTAAACAATCTGTTCGATGTTGTACAATAAAGAAAGTCTAAGCAAAAATTCAACCCTGCTGCTCAAATTCCAAAGCCCACCTCTGAGCAAAGTCAAGCACACTTTTATGTGTCATTTTAACCTCCATCATACCTAGCAAGCCAGGGCTGCTCAAGGATGAGGAAATGAATACTCACAGAATGTAAGTACCACTGGGCTGGACAGTCCCACAGCTAGTGTTTATGCAAGCGGATGAACTACAGGGCACAGGGCATTATATCTTAGGGATTAGCAGGCAAGATGATGGATATATGGAAGAAACTGCCCAAACCTGGCACACAAAGACTTATGACTACTGTCTTATCGTGTTCTTTATGTTCATAAAAAATTAAGGCCCAGGGGCTGGGGAAATAGCTTAGCAGGCAAAGTGCTTGCCTTGCAAGTACAGGGCCCTGAGTTCAATCCCCAGAACTCACATTTAAAAAAAAAAAATAACCACGTATAGTGAGTTTTGCTTGTAATCTCAGTGCTGGCCTATTCCTAGGACATACTTGCCATCAAGCCCTAGCCTATATGTTGAGCTTCAGGCCATAAGGAGACTTTGGAGAGAGGGGGGCAGAGAGAGAGAGAGAGAGAGAGAGAGAGAGAGAGGTGGAGAGTTCCCGAGGTAGATACCCGCTGTCCTCTGGCACCACACACACACATACACACACACACACATACACACACACACACACACACACACACACACACACACACACACACACAGAGGCCCAAAAACAATGCTTGGAGCATCAGTAGTACCTAGCAACACTATTGAAATAAGAACATTAATGCATGGCCTTCCCTGGGCATAGTGTCCACAGACCTCAGAGGACAGTTCCAGGCAGCATCTGCCTTGAACATCTGCTCACTCTGGAGTGGCATGCTGGTCTTCTGATTCCAAGCTGCTTTCCGAGCAGGTGTGCCCCACTATCACTTGGGGTGTGTCCATTTGCCCACAGGTCAAAACTAAAGAACCAACAGTCACCATAAAGAAAAGCACCAACAAGAGAGAACATGCTTCTACCCAGATACTTGTTTTCACAGCTGAGGACTCCATTAAAACATTTTATATTTACCATGTCTACTGTACTAGCGTCCCAAGAGATGTGGGCTAGGGGTATAGCTCATCTGGCAGAGCGCTTGGCTCTAGCATGCCTAAACCTAGTATGTTGTCTCAGCACTCAGGAGGCAGAGGCAGAAGGATTCGAAACTCAAGGTCATCTTCCTCTCCATAGTAAACTTGAGGCCAGCCTAGGATACACGAAACTGTCTCCAAAGAAGTAGACTGATTGAACCCACTTATAATAGCATAGTTCATAGTTCTGTTTACAGAAATAGGCTGCCTAGATTTGAAACTTGACTTTGCCATTGCTAGCTGAGTGCCATTAGGCAAGTTATTTTAGCTTCTCCGTGGTTTAGTTTCCTCATCTGTAAAATGGGAACACTCATGGTGCTTAATTTAAAGGTTCCTTAAGGAGGAAAAGAAACACATGAATAGAATCTAGAGCAACATCCACACATAGTAAACCTTAACACATGTCAACGGTTGGCACTTTTGTCATAATCAATGCTACAGTCTTTCATTTACACAAATATTAGCTTTAGAAATCAAGTTTTCAATGGGAGCTTTATAAGGGCTTTCTCAGTAAAAGTCTCATGCATTCTGTTTCATGTATTTTATATTTTAAAGGTTTCATGAGAACATTCTCTTATCACTATTCAGGAAGGAGAGTAAAGAGAAAGCAGGAAGTAGGGTCGGATTATCAAACTTCCAGTACCACTCCTAATGAGGGACTTCAGTCACCAAGGTTCCACCTCCTAAAGGTTCCATGACTTTCCCAAACGTTGCCATTAGCTGGAGACCAAGTGTTCAATTATATGAGCCCGTGTGGGAATATTTCATATTCAAACCATACAGCATTAATGTCCATCTTTAACTAAGTATATATGGGACTTAGGTAAGTCTTACACAAATAAGTTAGCATAAATTTGTTGATGAAATAAAAGCAATGATGTCTTTAAAATTGTGACATGTATTTTTTCCAAGATTAACTTTTGTGGTTTTTTTTTTTTTTTTTTAGAAAATGACATAATTTAAAGTATAGAATGGGTTTGTACTATACATTATTTTCCATGAAAAAAATCTAGGAATAATTGTTAAAAGTAAATAAATCAGGTAAATGTCAGTGAAAACAGTCTCTAAGTACACTCTTCATGTAATTTAAAATCTGAGTTATATGATGGATATGAAACATCTGAATAATTTCTAAGTAAGTTAAAATACTGAGTCATCAATTACTAAATAAATGTTCAAACTTATTTTCAGTTTCCTAGGTTCTATTTACAAAAGAGAATATATACTCATGTCTATAATAAATACATCCTGCTTCACACCTAAATTGGTGGTATCTGTCAAATAATTCAAAATCGCTTTCTTCCTGGATCTTCAATAAATATTATTTTCCTGAAGCTAACAATTCCCAATGAATTGTGTACTTCTACATGAAAAAAATACAAGTAGGAAATTAAGATCCATTGTTAATGAAAAAAGCTGTAAGATAGTAGGTAGCTAGTTGGATATTATCAGGCTTGGAGGCCACAGAGGAGGGGTTTCTCCCTCATCATCATCAGTGGGCTACATGAAACCATTTTGTCGTAAAAATAAAACCATTGACAAGAATAGAATAGATCTGTAGGTTTGAGAAAATCAAAATATTTTGCAAAGGATTATAACTAGGTAGTTCTGAAAACCCACTTCACATCTCAGAGTGTGCCTGAAATCCAGGATAAATTCCAAACACTGGCTATGAGTTTGGAGATTAACCCATTATCCTACAGTAAGTGATGTCTTTAAGGGTTTAAATAACAGATATGTAGCTGAAGAGAAGAGGGGAAAAGGGCATGTTGGCTGCCCTGTTGACTGACAGTCATCCTCCCATCTTTTCCAGGTGACCCAGAAGAGAGGGAAAAGCCATCTTAGGTGAACATTCCTAGCCCCCATCACCGACCCTGTTGGCCACCAGTAAAACCAGAGTCAAATCAGTGTGAATTCACAAAACAGAGAGACACTGGAAGAGAGGGTGCATAAATCACTCTCGGAAAGAGAAAGAAAGGGACAAATCCAATTCTTCCAATTCTTTCCCTTCTCTTATGGCTCGTGAGACTTGGAAGGCAAATGGGCTCCCTGAAGCACAGTCCACATTTCCTCTGCGAATCCCTGGATTATCTTGGATATTACTGAAAAGAAATGTAGAGTTTCACTTGATATGACATTACTCTGTTGACTGGCGTGGGGTAGGGGATTGTAACCTGAGAAGATAATGAGAGAAATGAAGAAACAAAATGAAGAAACAAAATCTTGAGCCCATAATCGGTGAAGTGAGTTTGGATTTTTTTTTTAAAAAAAGTTCTATTCATCTATTACAGAAAGAGTGGGAGGAAACAAGGCATGTGCATACGCAGTACAGGCAGGGGTGGAAGTCAGAGGACAACTTTTGGAAGTTCTATGTGCATTTCCAGGGATGGAGCTCAAGTTGTCAGGATCGTGAGCGTCCGACACCTTACCTGTTTATCTGTCTTCTAGCCTCAAGCTTGACCTTTTCAAACCATTCATTAAGTCTGTTTCTGAATGTCTTATTCCCCCTCCTCCAAGATACTCATTAAGCTCTGGGCCGCTTACTGACAGTTTGGACATCATGCCAGGCATTCTGCAGAGGGAAGATTGTCCTGGCTTAGCAGTTTTACAGACCCAGGCTTCTAGATCTGACTCAGATCTCACCATGTCACATCGTAAGAGTCCACTAGCACACGTTTTTTCAGACGTCTGGGTACATCGACAAGCCTGGAAGTCAGGGGCTCCTTGGGACCAGTCTAAACCAGTTTGGGCAGGGCCTTATTTCATCTTCCTGATGACTCCTCCTTTAAATTCCAAAGAATGATTTCACTGGAGCAGAGTAAAGAGGCTACGAGAACCAAAAGACTCAGTGAATCTACAACGGCTGTGTCAGTTAGGTGCAGAGCTCTGACCAAACACCCAGGAGAACAGCTTCCGGTGAGGAAGTGGGGGGTTTTGGCTCATGATTTCAAAGATTTCAGTCAGTTAGTTCAGCCTGTGATCTTCATTTGGGACTTGTGGTGAGGCCGGACACCAGGGTAGTAGGAGTACATGGTGGTGGTCCCTGTTCTCATAGCAGACAGGAAGGAGAGAGAGAGAGAGAGAGAGAGAGAGAGAGAGAGAGAGAGAGAGAGAGAGAGAGAATAAGCACAGCTTCTAGGAGTGTCTACCCAGTATCTCACTTCCTTCCAGCCAGGCCCTGTCTTCCTAAGTCTCCAGAACCCCCCTCCCCAATAGTATCTCCAGCCAGACACCAAGTGCCCAACACAGGACCTCTTTTGGGGGACACTTCCTTTTCAAAGCCTTACAAAGACCTTCTCCTTGCACCAGGATCAAGGTTCACATTCAAGCTAAAGAGATAGAAGGTAGAGACACATAGTAAGTGACTTTGTGTCTTCCTCTCCCCTTGGCCTTACCAGAAGCTCAAATCACATTCAACACAATTGTATTACAACATAAAGCAGTAAGTATCCCCCACTGTCTTCTTTTGCTTGGCCTGTTTGCTTAACTGTGCTTTGGCCTGGTTTCCTCGGGACATTAAGTCTATATTTTCTGGGCTACTTAAATTAGGAATGTCAATTCTGCTGATTTTATTCATGGCTTATGTCATTATTAGCTATGCCTTAAAAGGTATCTGTACAACAATCACAAAAGAACTCAAGCCACAGCGCTATAGAACTATCTTGCTTTAGTGCCAAGAAGTTTCAGCCCTCCAACTAGGAAGACCCAGCACCCCCATCCAGCCATAAA
This sequence comes from Typhlomys cinereus, assembly GCA_023101885.1. Lineage (NCBI taxonomy): Eukaryota > Metazoa > Chordata > Mammalia > Rodentia > Platacanthomyidae > Typhlomys > Typhlomys cinereus. The sequence continues at coordinate 1,667,706 of JALPQD010000071.1, read as the reverse complement.
TGATTCCAGAAGAATGGCCTCATTCTCCCACCTTTCAAGAAAAAAAGAATGAAATGTCTCAGGGGATAATTTGTTTTGCTACTAAGCAAGGCAGGTACCTTGTGGAGGAAGGCTTACACTGATGCATCTTTCAAAAGTTCTTTTGTTTTATTTCAGCTAAAACTTTTTGGAGAAATCTGAGTGTCTCCAGAGATACTCCTGGCAGTCATTTTTTCTTTTTTTAATAATATAATTAAAATTTTCCCCTAGTTTTACAAGCATATTGAGTAATTATCCTTGCCCTCTTCTTCCCTCCTCTCTCCTTTCATCAATCCATTTCCCTCCCTCTCACCTTCCTGTCTGCTTCTATGACTCCCAGGATTCCTTCTGGGTCATCTTCTCTTCTGGGGTTCAGGACTCTGTGGCAGACCAAGTGGCCCTTCCTTGGGCAGATCCACTGGTAGGGGCACTCCCCTTCATCTGTCTGGCCCTAGCTCCTAAGGTGTCCACTGCATGAATTATTTCTCCATGGGACTCTCACTAGTCTATGGGGACATGTTGGTATGTCAGACATTGTGCGGGTCTGGTAAGGACAAGTCTCATTCCAATGAGTTCCTGGATACAGCAGCCCTGCTTGAGTGGAATGTCTTGTCTAGCAACACACCTTCACATCTTTAAACTCTTACACGCTTATGTCCCCCTCTTCTGCAATGTTCTCTGAACCTTAGGATGGGGAGAGATTTTTCTGGCCTGATTCCGGGTGAGCAATTCAGGGTTGCCAGTACTTGCTGTCATCTTTTTATACAGGCTGAGTATATATAGCCCTAGTTTTCATGTCCATCCTATTGACCATGACCGTGACTTTGAACTAAGCCCACTGCAAAACACGTCTGTCTTCTTTTCTTTTATGATCTTCAACAGAGCATGCTCAGAAATGTCCCCAAATTTAAAGCCCCTGTGCTCCCTTTGCTTGAGGACAGCATTGCTTTTGTACTGACCCAGGCGCATCCCTCGCCTGCTGCAGAGGCTAAACCCTTCTCCAGTCTGTCACCTGGCCACACCCATAGGCTTTGCACTCCTCAAGAGAAAACACATTCTTCCAGTTATAGTGACACCATTCGAGCCTCCAGAAAAAGCCTCATCTGAGGCAGGCACCTGTCTAGACCTTTCCATTAGGTGAGCTAAACCCCTCTTCTGACTGTTAGAGCCTTCCTGTTGGGTTTTCAATAACTCTGTCTGATATAATTGAGCTCCCCAATGTGACCTAAAAGGAGCCTCCAAGATACAGATCATTTTAAGCTACGCTTGTTCCAGAATCTTAGCCTGGGAAATCTACTCTTCATAGAGCTCCTTTCACTTCTAAATTGCCTGCCAGGTCTTTGTTTTCATATGGTTCCTATGTAAGAGTTAATAATCCATTTTGCTCCCTATCAGGAAAGGGAACTGGGAGATACTAAGTACCTCCATTATCAGAAGAACCTGGCTGTGTGAGTTAAACCACTGAGGCCTTACCAGTCCCAAAGAAGAGAAAAGTCAAGGGTTCCAGCTCTCAGCAGGCCAGCCTCCATGACTGCCTTTCTTTGCTATGTCTGAGCCTCTGATATTTACTCTCAGAGTTTAAGTCTTTTCTGCCTTTCTCCCTACCTTCCTTTTTGTCAATCTATCCTGTTACCTGCTTCCTCTCAATTCCTCTTCATTTCTCCAGCTCTCCAGGAGTCTCAGTTGACTACATGTCAGAGCTGCTCCGGTCTGCAGATCAGTGTAGTTCTAATGTCTCCCCTGTTGCAGGCCCTTGCCCTTCTAAACTCACTCCATCTTCCCCTCTTGGTTAACCACCCCCACTTTCAGTTAAATGTTAAGGAAGCAAATGGATGCAGTCCTATCCAAGTATATGTAAACAGTTGAAAGGAACTGTATGCTCTGGTCCTCAGGAAATTGAAAATAAACCCCAATGACACTTCTAGAGTTTCACTGATTTGGCAGATCTCAGGACTGGAAGGTAATAATCCAGTAGCTCTTGAGTGGTGTATATTGGTGTGAGCATTAGAAGTAATGCGATATACATAATGTTAAACAACTTATCTAAATCACTGACTTTAAAAATGAAAGCAAAGATAGAAAAACAGAATTACATTAAAATCAGAGAGTTGTGTTTACAAACAAAAATCAGTAATAGCTAAAGTTATCAAATCCAGACTATAGAAAGAACAATCTAAAACTCAATATGAAAAGCTAGTTCTAAAACAGGCACTACACAAGACAGAATATTCAAATGTTAATAAGTACATGAAAAAGTGTACAAACTCATCACTCACTGGGATGAAGTTAATCGAAATTACCAGCAGCCAGAATGGCAAACAACTGGAATTCTCATAATACTTCTCGTGAAACTGCAAACAGATAGATCCTTTGGAAAACCACTTAGTGTTTTCTAAGCGGTTTACTCTCAGCTAAACATACACAAGCTGAAGCTGAATATGCACAACCTATGACCCACCAATTCCACACTCAGTACATTGTGGAACTAGTCAGTTAATGCTAAACATAGATCCTGTCTATGGGGAGTTATAAATCTGTAAGAAAGGTGATGAGTCTCCCCAGAGCTCTAAATTCTTTTAAGTGCTGCCTGTAGCATCTAGACCACCAACTTGACTGTTTAGTGTCTACTAATCAGGATTATATTGCAAAGTTTGTCTGATCCTCCCCCACTGCATAGTATGCTGAATGGATTATAACGCAATGTTTGTCTAACTCGACCTATGCATGATATGGGTCTGACCATCCTAGTTTATGGAGAAGTCAAATGACTTGTCTAAGGTCACCCAAATAAATCTATAGAAGGGGTTCCAATTTGACCCCCTTTCTATACTTTCCATTCCAGACCTCCTCCTCCTCAGCTGTTGCCTTCTGCATTCCTTGACTTCCCGTGGCTGTGACAAAATGCCTGACAAAAAGAGACTCAAGGTAGAAAGGGTTTATTCTGGTTCACAGTCTGAGGGTATCATCCAACGTGCCAGAGAAGGCACGGAGGCAGGTGTCTCATGAACATTTTTCCTGAGTAGACATCACACAACTACCTGTCCACCCAAATAGAGTTTGATGACAGATTAAAGTAGTGATGTTACTAAGGATCCAGTGTGACAAACCAATGAGTTTTTTTGAGGTTATTTATGGGAATAGGGGTGATAGCTACTTACATGAGCAAGGACGATTCAAAGGCAGCTGCATCACTAGAAAAAATAACCCAATATAGCAGATGGCTTCCTCACGACTACTGTAGATGGAATTCCTCTCAACTAACCTTCTTTGGTCTCTATACTAGCGCCTCTCCTGAGGAAACATATGAGGGCTCATGTGTGGATACAAGTGTGCACATGAGCGCTCTCACCCCTCCTCATGTGGTCATAATGTCCCCTGTCTCTGAGGGAACATCAGCGGTCCACAGAACCAAAATGGCAGCTGTTGTTCAATAGCAGGTGGCTGCGTGGTGTCAGGAATGTGCAGCTGAGATTTGTTACCTGCTTAGCCAACCAGGAAGCAGAGAGTGGTCAGGAAGTGGAGCCAGGTTATAGAACCTCTAGGCCCGCCCCTAATGATCCATTTCCTTCATTTTCCCCCCGAACTCAACAACCTTCCAAAGCAGCATACACCACCAGGGCGCCAGGCATCAACCCCGTGAGGCTGTGGGGACATTTCTCATCCAGGCAGTCCTGCAAAGTCAGCAGACAGAAAAGCAGTCTGAAGGGGACTCTCAGCCCTGATTTCCCAGGCCCCTGCTTCTTGTGTCCACCCAGATGCTGGCCTGCTTCCGGTCAGTGTGGCTTGTGTCCTGCTCCTTCTCCGGCCTCCCATCCGGAGCCTCAGTCTACATAAGGGCCCAGCCTACTAGAGTCAACAATGAGAAAAGTCCACCTCTCTAGCCGTGTCCATTTAGATACATATCACCATTGGTTGTTTTGGTGTTGCGGTAGCTGGTTTTGTGTTCACCACGTAGACCCCGGGACTCCTCCAGTCTATTAGCCGGTTCTTTATAGAAAAGATTTGCTCATCGCTGGTCTCAGCACATACATTTCCATTGCTGCCCATTCCCTATAAGGACCAGGAGGAAGCTGACCTCACTATGTCCTGGTCCTAAGCAACAAGCTTCCTGATCTTTCGGACTCTGTCTCCAAAGAGAGGCATCTGGATATCCCAGGTTTTGGCAAAATCCAAAAGATTCCAAGAAACTTTCTGCTCCTGGGGCCTAAGCTCTTCCTCTGGCAGCTAATCCTAGAAGGACATGTCTCCAAACAGGAGCTACAGTCATCTTCACAAATGTATTCATGTCTAATTACCACACAGCACAACATTGATTTTTGCATTATCCTTTACAACCCCACATGAAATCCGTTGCAAGCTTTATTTGATCCCAACACTACACTCGGTGCTTGCACGGTCCATCTTCATAACTACTTGCCCATGGATTATGGCCTATTGCTCACAATTTGCACAAAATCAAAGGGAACGCCGGCCCGAAGTGTCAGGTTATTAGCTCATATCCCCAATTAATTCTGAATGTGTAGCTGATGAAAGGAAATCACTACACAGCTAACAGCCCCCAAAGAAGTTGCCATTTCCTATTCTAAATATCAAGAGAGAGCCATGAGTAAATTTGTGGACTATGTAAAAATTTTCAACATCCAAAGCCAAAGCTATTAGCTCAAATGAAATGATTACTGTTTTGCTTTCAATAAAAGTAACATTAGGATCCCCTGAACATATCTGGACCTTGCAAGCTTGGGTTTAAACCAGGAAAGGAAGCAAATAGAATTTTCATACCTTAATCGCTCAACTCAAAGTCTGAGGTTTTTTTTTTTTTTTTTTTTTTTTTTTTTTTTTGGTGTGCGTATGCACGCCTGTGGAGGTTCCAAGAGTGACTTCAGGAATCATTCTAGATTGCTCTACCTCCTTTTTGTTTCACTCTGGGATTTCCCAGGATCTTCCTTCCAGACCTGGAAGTGCAGGCTGCTGTCATTTCTGGCTAGTGTTCTTACATGGGACCTGGGATCAGAACTCATGTCCTTCTGCCTTCAAGGCAGACTCTTAACCCCTGAGCCATCTCTCCAGCCCCTTCAAAGTCTGAGCTTTTTAATAATAATTAAGATTTTAAAACAATTGGACCAGACTGTGTTTTTATACATAGGATGACGCTGAATTTTCCCACTAGCCACAGACAAGTGCTGTTATTCCCATTTTGTGATGGAGAAATCAGTCTGTAGATTAAGCAATCTGCAAAAGTGCCCGCTGTCATTTAAGTAAGTGACTCGTCACTTTCCTTCATTCCACAGTCCCCCAGGCATGAGCCACCAAACGTTACCAGTGACAATCTTCTAATTAGGAGACAATTCCATGTATGTGGAAAGGAGGTTGTTCATTCATTCACAAAGTATGCACTGCAGTCCTGCTACACGCCAGGCACTGGCTTCCAGGCAGCGGTTCACATCTCCCTCAAGACTCTACTAGCAATATCGTCCTCTTCCTTTCTCACCAGACACCGAGACTGAGAGGCAAAAGAACTTACCCCAGGTCACAAGCTACCGCGTCCAGACAGCAGGCGCGCTTACGGTGTCCACGGGGCAACTCCTGAAGAAAGAGGGTCATCTTGACACATCAGTGTGTTTGATGGTGCGAGAACTGAAGCAGGGCCTAACGCCCCCACTTAACTGAAATGAGTGAAGGAATTTGAATTTCTCAAGACGCGGAGAGAACAAGACTGGTAGCCGGTGTGGGGGAAAGGGCATGGAGGGAAATCCTGAGAGCCCAGCCAAGTGGGACTTCGGAGAGAAGAAACCCTGAGAGATGTTGAAGTTGTTTGCACAGATGTGTGCATATACATGAGTGTGTGTGTGTGTGTGTGTGTGTGTGTGTGTGTGTACATACAATCACTACATCCAGAGCTCACCAAAAACTAAGTAAAGTCTACTTTATTTGCTGATTTGCCCCAGGGCATGGCCGAGCACATGGGACTAAAGATGGCGCTGAGGGCAAGGGTCTTGGGCAGGCCCAGCAATCTCCAGACAATATTCACCCTTCACCAATGGAGCTCCGTGAACCCTTGAATGAGGAGTTTTGTGGCTCAGTTGCTTCTTTCCTTGAGGTTGAAGGTGTTGCAAAGGAACAATCTGGCGCGGTTGGAGTTTTGGGGAGAGGGCTTTTCTATTAGAAGAATCATTAACTTTTAAATCCCTTTTATAATGACATTAGGCCATTTGCTTAGCAATTGCGAGGGAAATAAACACTGGTGGGGTGCCTGAGCACACGGCTGCACAGCAACATCTGGCATTGCTCTGGGGCCCTAGAGGATACATCTGCCAGGTGGGCAGCGCCTCTGGGGTCTCATACAGAGCTCCTGGGTGCTGAGATGGAAATACGACCACTGCTAACATCAAAGGGCCGGCAGCCCGGGCTGGCTGAGAATCCCTAGACTTGTTTCCACCTTGAGTATGAAGAGCCGGGGTCTGTGCTCTCGCTGGCAAACATTCTTGCTAAAGGCGTAAAAGTAACCAATCAAAGCTTTTGAACATCTGTAATGGACCAGACACTGACTTGCACACCCTGTCACATTTCACCAGAGTAAGGTGGACACTAATGTTTTCCCTCTTTTGCTGGTAAAGGACCAGAGATGCACAGGATATGAAGTAGGTATCAAGTACACCTACCTACCCAAGGACAAATTACATGTACATATATATATATATATATGCCTATGCAGATATATATGTGTACATATTTGAATGTTTCCAGAAAATGAGGGCACTGTGTGTCCCTGTGGAGGACCAAGGTAACTTAGGAATCATCTTGGATTGCTTCTACCTCCTTTTAGCTTTGATATGGGATTCCCTAGGCTCCACCAACCAGGGCTGGAAAGGCAGGCTGTTCCCATTTCTGCCTGGCATTTTCACATGGGACTTGGGATCTGAACTCAAGACTTTCTGCTTGAGAGGCAGAATCTTAACCCCTGAGCCATCTCTCTAGCTCCCAGGGCTTTTTCCACATGAATAATCAGATGGACAACATTTTCATCCTCTTCCTATGTTGCATAGTATTCCATTTTATGATTGTACTATTATTTAATTTTCCCCTTATTAGTGAACACTTTTGTTGCTTTAATGTTTTGCAAATCCTTTTCCATTTATTTTTCTTTTTACATGTGTGCGTGTGTTTGCATGTAGGTAGATGCACGTGTGGATGAGGGCACACATGCACTTGTGTATGTATAGAGGCCCAAGGTTGATTTTAGGAATCATCCTCCATTATTCTTATGCCTTACCATTGAGGGATTGGGTCTGTAAACCCAGAGTTCACCGACAGGGCTAGTCTGATTACCCAGCTCACTCTGGGAATCCCCAGACACTGGAATCACAAGTGGCCACAATGTCTACCTGGAATTTTGTGCAGGATCTGGAGGAATGAGTTCTAGTCCTTTTGCTTGTGCAGCAAGTGCTTCAAGTGCTTCAACTGCCGAGCCATCTCCCCACCCCTGTTTCTCAAATTCTGAAGTCGGTGTTCTGTTTATATCTAGCCTTCAATGGTCTGAACAAAGAGATAGGGAAGGAGGTGGTGGCTCAGAATTCCAGCAGTACTATTAAAAGTTATGAGAGGAAAAGTAAAACACAATAAAAATACCTTACTATCTCACCATCGGGCTGTCCATCTCCCCAAGATTCCATTTCTCCTTAGGCCAGAAAAATCAACAACAACAAAACCTCTTGAGCCAAGCAATCTAATCATAAAGCATTAAAGCATATTATGTAAGAAGCTATAAAAATAGGGGCTGGAGAGGTGGCTCAGGGATTAACCCTCTGCCTTGCAGGCGGAAGGTCCTGAGTTCGGATCCTAGACCCCATGTATAGACGCCGGGCGGAAGCTGGGGTGGCCTGCGTTTCTGGTCCTGGTAGGGCGGAGCCTGTGAATCCTGGGGCAGAGTAAACAAGGAGAAGGTGAAGGTGGTCCATGGTGGTTCCCAAATTCGTCCATGGTTCTACACACACAAACACACACACACACACACACACACACACACACACACACACACAAAATTGAATAAAAAAAAAAGAATCTTTATAAAAATAAGCCTAATTTCCCAACTTTCCTTCATCCTTTCAGGGGATTCATTAAAGTACTTACTTACCTACCAGCTCAGGAAATGTGTGTTCAGAGGCCTTCCTGTTTTCACGCCTGGCCCTAGAGGACCAAATAATGGTGCTCCACTAGATACTCCCCAAGCCCCATCCATCCCAACAGAGGCGCATGCCTGAAGCTGTGAAAATGTTGAGTCGGTGTTAACTTTGTCACCTTTTAAAGTTTTTATTAGAAACAGCTATGCTAAGCAGCTGCACCTTAGAACAGGCTAGCATACACAAAATGAGAGTTAGGGAACTGGATGTTCTTTGACTTCCCGTGACATCGTTGCCTTCCCTGAACACTGTCAGTGTATTCTAAGCGCTCTCCTTTTTCCTTTCTTCACTCTAGGCGATGTTGTTTGTCCCTGCCCTTATCCTCTCGGGTGGAACCATGCCATTTGGGGTGACTCTTGGTGGAGTCAAGGTCATGTCCTGAACAGCATGGTATTCTTTGCAAGGTGCTGTGTCCACAATCTCTATACCCCAGGGGTTCAGAAACTGAGAAGTTTAAGTGTAAGTGGCTCCTCTTGCTAGAATTCACAATGACCTATGGAATCCGTGCTTCTCACCCTTCACTTCGGCATCTTCTAGTTCCTGGCAAGGAAGTGGGGCTTCTACCAGGGAAGCGAAGTGGTAAGAGGCACAGGAGACCTAAAACGAAGGCAGCAAACCAGCAGGCAAAGAAAAGAACTACTATAACTATATAGGCAAAGAAGATTGATCCTGACATCACAATATATCATAAGTACAAAACAGTGTATCTAGAACACAAGTAATTTTGGGGGTAACATGCCCAAGTCATTCCTTGGGGATAGTAGGTTTCCATATTTCGTTGTCTAAACAGCCTAGGCCAGCAGAAATGTTGACTAGGCTATGTGAGACTAGCATCTGTGTAACAGGACAAGATGATAGTGACTAGGAAGACCTCAGGTCTCAGGACCAATGAGATCTGAGCCTGATATATTTGTACATTGTCATGGCTGTGATTTTATGTAAAGAAATACGATTTATATAAAGGATAACTTTAGATGAAATAAAGTGGTCCCTTTAGCTTATAGCTTTGGTAGGTGGATGTCCAAACAGCACAACACAGATTATAATGAAACATAAACATACACACACACACACACACACACACACACACACCACATTCATTAGCTGCACATGAAAAAGTCATGAGAGCAAGAGAGACTGAAACCTCACCACCCTCCTGTGTGTCCACTGTGCCCAGTTATACAGAGGTCTCCCTGGAGTTTCAGCTCCCAACACCCCCCACTTCCTGCCAGAGCACAAGGTACAAGCCTCCAATGCATGAATCTTTAGGGAATATATGACATATGAACCACACAGCTCAAGGGAATCTGTTCTGTGAATCCTGAAGTCCTTTGTTTTTCTTTAAAGGAATTTGGTGTTTCGTCATCCCTTGAGGCATCCAGACAGAACAGTGTATGCGTCAAAGCAGCGATGAATAGATCTGAGTGACAAAAGTGGGGGGGGGATGGAGCACGTTCCCTCGTGGTCTAAAGGAGTCCTCCGGCCACCAGGTCATTCTGCCCACACATGTGGAAGGCCAGAAAAGGCCAGATGGATCAAGTCCTGTTTGAGGAGTCAGGCTGCAAATATTCCAGTTCACGCCCCACCTGGCTGAGAAGGCTGAGGCGATGCTTACAGTGGTTCCCAGGGTTCTCTAGCAGGACTTAACGTCAGTCAACGATGGCAGAGGAAGCTTCCTGATAGCACTTCCTTATGGGCTAATTCCCTTGCCAGCCCATGTCCCTGTTTCATGGCAGCATCTTTCCTGTCTTCCAAAGAAACCATCCATACTCCTATCTTTGTCTCAGTGTCCATACTTCGCTCCACGTCACTTAATCCTCTCTGGACCGAGGCTGCTGGACTCTTTCCTGCTAAAGCACAAATGACTTCCCAGGGAAGTCAGCTCACCCATTAAAGCACCTACTGCACAAGTAAGAGGACTAGGATTCAGACCCCCTGATTCCACATGGACCACTGAGTGAATATGGCAACTCACCTGCAATATTGGCCTCAAAAGGCAGAGACTAGGAATCCCCAGAGCTAGATTAGCCATATCAGTGCGCTCTAGTTAGACTAAGGGACAAAGTGGAAGAACAATCAAGGATTATTCTTGATATAAATGCTGAGTTTACATACACACACATGCAGGCACTCATGCACTCATACACATACAAACACACATGCACCTATATACATGCAAACACACACACTTATGCATGCACATACCATCCCACATATAGGTATAAATGTAAAAAGAAAAAAGGGAAAAAAAGAAATGTAATTAGGTAGTGGTTTTGATATGCCAGATTAGACGCATGGGATCCCTGAACAACTGTGCTGCTGAATTAAAGTGAAAGGGTGAATCTGTTTTGATAGCATCCAACTGTACTTGTCGTTACACTGTCAGAGGCTTGTGAATTGAAAATGCATATTCTACAGCTTGTCGGAGTAAAGGACCCCTACACTGGGTTAAGCCAGAGGGGACTCATGTGCTCTTCAAAGCACACAGAGTTCCAGATCAGAGTGTAAGTCACTCTGCTCAAACACAGCTGTGGCGTCAAGGGTGACTGAATAGACCCTGGGTACTGAAGGAGAGTGGAAACGATTGCTGCATGCCTAGCAGAACTGTTGAGTTAAAGTGTCCCCCCCCACACACACACTCACACACACATATACACACGCATACACATGCACACACTGACATGCACACACACACATATACACACGCATATACATGCACACACTGACATGCACACACACACACACATATACACATGCATACACATGCACACACTGACATGCACACACACACACTCACACACACATATACACACGCATATACATGCACACACTGATGTGCACACACACACATATACACACTCACACACACATATACACACGCATACACATGCACACACTGACATGCACACACACACACACACAACTGTGACTTTCCAGTTATAGGTAGTGACAGAAATCTAGGAAGAAGAAAAGACAGGGAAACCTTTGGGGGAATTTGAAACCACACAGCCCAACATCGCCAACCACTGGCATTTGTCATATTTTCACTGTATCAACTTTCTTTCTGAACCAAGCTGCAGAGAACCCTAAATTTAGATGCTTAGTAGGAACCCATCAAGTTCAGCCAATAACGAAATACTTGGTACCAAATATCGAACATTTGAATATTTGAAGTATCCAATGATTAGGTACTTACATTACATTGATTTGAAAAAAAATAAATCCAATTCACTAAAGCACAGTTTGGAAATCATGGACCTACATTATCATTTTATTCTTATAGCCACCTCCAACTTGCAGGAGAGGAGAGCAAGGTTCAGAGACTGAATGCTTTAGCTTAAGTCTCAGACTGGACAAGAGCCACAACGGGGGTATGTGGCTGTGGTCCAGCACTACGCCATGCCCAGTTCTCTTTCCTCTACATCCTTATGTGTGTGTGTTGATGATGAAATGCAATGTTGAGCAATTTCTTGGCCATGGAGTGAGTTTGGGTAATGAAAGGGTCACAGAACAGTTTATAGAAAGTTCCTAGAATTTGAGTTGTTTCAAGAAATTTACCAAGCATCACCGGCTCATTCCTTCCTGTTGCAGTTTCTCTTCATGTTGCTGAGAAATACACAACCAACCCACCTAGCATAACAAGGAATTTATCCTGGTTTATGATTCTGGTTACAGTTCATAATCCAGCTAGGCTAGGAGAACCAAAGAAACAGGTAACACATATCCACAGAAAGAGCTGAGAGAGGAATACATTTTCTTTCTTTCCAGAATGTCTGCATGCCAACATGCCAAAGAAGTAAACCACCTCCATCTTATGAACTGCCCAGGGAATAGTCCCACCCACTATGGGCGAGGTCTTCCTTCATCAGTTATTTTTTTAATTTTTTTATTTATTCAATTGTGCGTGTGTGTGTGTGTGTGTGTGTGTGTGTGTGTGTGTGTGTGTGTAGAACCACAGGCAAATTCAGGAACCGCCATGGACCACCTCCACCTCCTCCTTGTTTACTCTGCCCCAGGATTCACAGGCTCCGCCCTACCAGGACCAGATCCGCAGGCCACTTCCGCTTCCGCTGGCGTCTATATGTGGGGTGTAGGATCCGAACACAGGACCTGCCTGCAAGGCAGAGGCTTAACCCCTGAGCCACCTCTCCAGCCCCTTCCTTCATCAATTAATATATTCTCCTTCAGACTTGCTTAGTGCTTGTCTCAACTACCAGCTCACAGACATGCTCAAAACTTCAGCCTTCAACTGTTCAGCTGACACTTGTACCTAACTGGTATACCCCCTGAACTCCTCTCAAGGCTATATCCCCAACATTCGTTTTACTTTTTTTTTGCACAAGAATCTATGTCTTGGAATTTATTTGAGGAACAAATGACCACGCAGACAGAAATCTGGCAGAATGGCAGTCTCAAAGTTCCCAGGACAAAAATTGCATTCTCCCCATGTTTAGTTTGTCGCCCCCTGGCGGCAGCTTCCAGGAATTTACAACCAAATTTTCAAATTGGGAAAGACCCTTTTCTGTTTGGGTCACAAGAGTGTGGGAAGGGTTGCCTACACTAAGCACTACCAAGCCTGGGGAAAGTGAAAACCCCAAAGGAAAGGTAGATATGGTATATATTTTTAAATATAATGAAATTCAATAAAGAAAAGAAAAAGAAGGGCCAGCAAGATGACTTAGAGGTAAAGGCATTTGCTGCCTTGCTTGACATCCTAAATTCGGTCCTGGGAGGAAGGGAGGGAGGGAAGAAAAAAGAGAGGGAGGGAAGGAGGCAGGGAAGAAGGGAGGGAGGGAGGGAGGGTGGGAAAAAGAAGGATCCAAATCCAGCTTGTCATGCTTGTAGAGCAAGCATGTTAGCCATCGAGCCATCTCCACAGCCCACAACTTTATTTCTACATGACATCCTTGCTGAGATGCAGTTCACATGATGTTTTGACCTGTTTGGGCCACTAGAACAGATCCCTGTCAACTGAGTGGTCTACTCACAACAGCGATTTACGTTTTAGAGTTCTGGAAGCTGGGAACTCCCAGATTGAAGCTCTGGCAGAATCAATGTCTGGCGGGGCCACTTTCTAGTTTACGGACGGCGCCCTGTGCTGTGTCCTCACACGGTGGAAGGTACAACGCCACTGCCCAGGTCTTTTTGATGAGGCTGCCAATCAAATTCAGGACGCTCTGCCTCACCACCTCCTCGAGGCTCACTTCCTAACACCATCTGTTCCAGTTGCTCTTCCGTTGCTGTGAGGAAAATACTCTGACCCAAGCAACTTAAGGGAGAAAAGGTTTCCTATTTGGCTCAGGGTTCCAGAGGGATTAGAGTGCATCATAGCAGGGAACGCATGGCGGACAGGCATGGCAGCAGAAGCAAGAGGCTGGTTCACATTATAGCAGAGAGAGAGAGAGAGAGAGAGAGAGAGAGACAATGAGATCAGAAAGTGGGACTGGGTTGGGGCTGGGTTATCGGACCTCAAGGCACATCCCAGTGATGGAGTTCTCCAGCAGGGCCTCATCTCCTAAAGGTTCCTTGACCTTCCCAAGCAGTGTCGCCACCCAGGCACCAAGTGTTTAAACACATGCGCCTGTGAGGAACATTGCACATTCAAATCATGACATCATCATATTGTCAATCGGCTTCAACATATAAACATGGGGGAGACATAAGCTTGGCATGGTGCCAGTTATAACACGAGACCATTTAAAGTGTACCGGTCAATGGTTCTAAGGAAATTCTTAGCTGGCCAGTTTTTTTAAGATTTATTTATTGTGGATGTGTATTATCCGTGTGTGTCTGTGCGTGACTGCATATATCAGAGGGCACTATGTGCACCTGTGGAGGCCCAGGGGTGACTTCAGGAATCACCCTGCATTGCTCTGCCTCCTCTTTGCTGTGCTCTGGAGTTTCTCAGGCTCCACCTTCCAGAATCTGAAGTACAGGCCGCCACCATTTCCTTCTGGCATTTTTACGTGGTACCTGGGATCCAGACTCAGGACCTTCTGCTTGTGAGACAGAGGCTTAACCCTTGAGCCTTCTCTCAGACCTGAAGCTGGCCAATTCTAAACATCATCCTTGCCTGCCAAGAAAAACCACCCCCTGTTAGTAGTCATTCTTTCTCTCCTTGCACCCAAGCCTTGGCTAGTGGCCTAACGTCCCTTCTGTCTTTGCACCTTTGCCTTTTGGAATATTTCATATAAATGGGCTTGTGCCAGATGTAGCTGTTTCTGACGACTTTCTTTACTTAGCACAGCTGCAGGGGACCATCCATGTCATAACACGGGTGTCTCACTCACACCTCTTCGAGGCTGAATAATAGTCCAGGTTACGGATGCGTCATACATTTTTTTATTCCTTCATTAGTTGATGGGTGTCTACATTGTATCCATCTTTTGTCTTCTACAAATAAACCTGAAAATGGGCAAATCTTAGCAGTGGCCAGGACTAGTGGAATGTGAACTGAATGCTCACTGGCCCGCTCCACACAGACCTCTGGCCCGTATGTGAGAATCCAGAAGCATGCACACACTCTACCTATGCAGGCCTCTGCTCCCACCATCCGAGACACCCTCCTTCCAGCACCTCACCTTCCTCCGAGACCCCTCAAGATGCTCACATGTCACTGGTCCTCCAAATCTCCCTGCTGAGGTCCCAGGAGCATCTGGGGCTGATGGGGTATCATTGTAAAAAAGATGAGGTAAGAGTGGCAAAACTATTTAAGACATTATCTGGCCTGAACAAAGGCTACTATATCCATGGTTACCATGACGCCGAATGACTTCTCAAAGGGAAGCCTGGAGATAACTTTGGCTAATTAACAGTGTATAAAGAATGCTTACAAGGAGCATGTGCTAAAGAACAGAATCTAGTACCAGGCTGCCTTCCTGGCTTTGAATTGTGCAAGGACATGAACCACAGTTGCTATTACGGCCATTAATAGAGGGAAGTAAAGCAGTAATGTGCAAACACATGCCAACTTCAATAAAACTACATGGCCCTGAAGATTCTGGTCACCAAAAGAAATCAGAGTCATTGCAGGGAAGTCAAGAAGCACAGATGTCTCTCATCTTCAGCTACTGACAGCCCCAGCAGACACTAGAATCTGAGGATGTATAAGTAAGTCCTTTATTTTAAAATGATGTGGCATTTTCACATAACCAACACACCCTTCACATATACTTTAAGCAATCACTAGATTGCTAATGCTACCTAGTACCACTACATACCGTCTATAAAATACCGATTACACTGTGTTGTTGAGAAAATCACAAGAAGAGTCTGCACACGCTCAATACAGACGCAACTTTAAAAGAATATATCTTTTCTCAAGATTGGTTGAATGACCCACAGACATAGCAAGCCGGCTCTACTTCCCTAATTGGCAGACTGCCAAACTTGACCTCAGTTGCTTGTGCTTGTTTGTTGAACAGATCTTGATGACTCTCAAGAAAATAGTGACTTGAGCCCAGAAATCCATCTTCCTCAGCATTACCGATAATGTCCCCAACCCCTGACCCTCTGTCTTCTTTCTCTTTCACATTACCTTGTCTGGTTCTTTCCTCCAGCACAGATCCTACTTTGCCAGGGAGAGGCGAGATACCCTGGCCTTCCAACCTCCTCCTGCGGTGGTGACGTGTCAACGATTCCAGATCTTTCTGGGCCTGGCTTGTCACTCGTTGACCCTGGAGATTGATGGAGAAATACACAGGAAATATAGAAAGCTGATGATACCCCCTGTAGAAACTCATCATTCAGCCAATTCGAGATCTGAAAACAAATGTAACACTGGAGAAAGGAGGGGAACATGCTGATCAAGGCCATTGTTACAGCCGCCGCCCTGTGTACCGGAGAGACAAAGGGGCCTGTGTACATCAGGACAATACTGTTGTGTTACCGGCCACTTCTCCGTTACTCCTGGGGACAGCAGATGAGAAACCAGGCCACGATGTCTTTCTTCACTGATGTGCTCTGGGCTTCACTAATCATAGCCACCAAACATGTAGGACTTGGAGAAGTAAGAGATATCCTGCCCATGGTTTCTTTAGTGAGAAGAGAGTGATTGACTGCTCACCGGTTATTTTTCAACACGTGGTAAATCCCTAACGTTTGTTTTCTCTTACCAGATTTCAAATACTTCACAGATTCCACGTGTTGGAGCTAAAAAGAACCATTGATACCATTTCTTCAAATACGTGTATCATCCACTCTGCCCTCTGACTTTCATGATGGGATCACACATATCCAGGACCAATTCCCAGCTGTACAGCATGTTCACAGCAGTAGGCAGGCTAGATCAGTCACTGCTAGTTCACACCCATGACACCCCAAAAGACGTCACTGGCTCCTGGCTTCAAATCTTGGCTCTGACACTATTTCCTATGGTGCCTGTGTGTGTGTGTGTGTGTGTGTGTGTGTGTGTGTGTGTGTGTGTTTATTTCTGCAAGTCTTAATTATCCTACCTGTCATCTGCTAGGATAATTATTGAGTCTGGGATTATTATTGAGTCACTGTGAGAATCAAATGCGTTACTATAGACAAAACTCTTAGATCAGAGTATGGCTCCTAGAAAAAGAACAAAAACCATGAATGACACGTTACACTTGGCATTCCACCTGCAACCTGCTCAGACTCCGGGGTAGATGGGGTGGAGGTGGGTGAAGCCCTGATCTCAGGAACCCACATTCAGCCCAAAGGAAGCTGGGCACTAAGAGATATTCTCAGGAACAAAGCAGGGGACAAATGTGTGCAGATGATTCCCGGTACATGAGAGCTAATGGTGGAGATTTGCTTAGACCTTGCCATTCTTCAGGGGACAACTGGTTCTTGTCACCTGCTAAATGTGTGTGCATGGTCTAGATGATCAATTTTCAAAGTCAGAAGTCTGGATTCTTTTTTTTTTAATTTTTTAAATTATTTTATTCAATTATGTGTGCGTGAGTGCGTGTGTGTGCGTAGAACCACGGTTGAATTCGGGAACCATGGACCACCTCCACCTTCTCCTTGTTTACTTGGCCTGGGATTCACAGGCTCCGCCCTACCAGGACCAGATCCACAGGCTGCCCCCGCTTATGCTGACGTCTGTACCGTGGGTTCTAGGATCCAAACTCAGGACCTTGCGCCTGCAAGGCAGAGGCTTAACCCCTGAGCCACCTCTCCAGCCCCAGAAGTCTGGATTCTTATGCTAAGTTCCCTAATTCTGAAAGACTGCAGACTAAACATGACATTGTAGATGTGCAGTGACCCCAAATCATCAAACTCGTGGTGCCCAATCCTGGGACAGATGGCATTTTCCGGCAGGTGCTTTCCCACTGACATTCAGGAAGTTTTCCCCTTGCGATCTTATGATGTTACCATGGTTTGTGTGCCCTCCCAAGTTTATACACTTAATCTCAGGTGTGATTTTTTAAGAGATGGGATCTTTGGGAGATGGTTGAGTCACAAAATCAGAGCTTCAGGAATGGGAATCCTGTCCTTATAAAAGAGACTCTAGAAATATGAATGCCTCATATGAATGCCCAGCTAGAAAGAACTATCAAGAAATGGTTCCCATCAGACACCAAGTCTGCTAGCGCCTTGATCCTGGACTTCTCAGATTCTAGGCTATGAACAATACATTTTCATTGTGGATAAGTCAAACCAGTTTATAATATTTGGTCCTGGAAGTCCAAATGGACTAAGATACTTGGTAAGCTCTTCAGGTTAATTCAAAGCAACTCTTTGAGCTAGAGCAGGCACAGGAGACTGAGCAGGCCTTGTCCCAGCAACCCATGCGCACCTCTATCTGTGAGATGCACATGAGGAATAGAGAAGCAGCTCAGAAAACTGCTAATTCATGGGCAAACTCAGATGGTTGATTCTCTTGGTACCACCCTTTCCCATAGGTACCATCAGTGGCAAGAACTGAGCGGCCCCATTGGGCACCATCAGTGACTAAAACTGAGTCCCACAAACAATCCTTCTCCACTGGGCATACATTACTCTTGAACTCCCTGCAATAGCCAAAAGAAATTCTTATTATTGTTCCTATTTTACAGATGAGGAAATTGAGGTTCAGAGAGGTGAAGTTACTTGTCAGAATAGAGTCAGGAGCTCAGCCATGACTTCTAAAGCCTGTGGACCCCTCCCACTCATAGTATAGTCTCTCACTGTGTCGGTGACTGACTGTTCGGAAATGCCCCCAAGAAAGGTAGTCAGACATCTACACAGAAGACACTCGAGTTTCAGTTATAGGAGGACAAGGAGACACACACAACTTGGCAGATAGCTGTGAAATATCTGTTATTAGTTGTCTGTGTAATGTTAGGCAAGTAGTTATTTAACAACTTGATGTGTCAGTTTTCCCGAATTTACAAAGGGAAAATACCAGTAAAATATGTTCAGGTCTTTGCATATATATATAGAGAGATATATATAGATATATTTAATGCAATATATAAATATCACATAGGATGGAATAGAGTCTGTCACACAGCAAGTTTATTAAATAAGTCAAAGTAAGCACTAATCCTAAACTTGAAATCAGAATGAAATCAGATTAGAACTAATGGAAATAGCAGAGGAACTAAATCGCAGACATGAACTCTTGACATATTGTTCTACTTCTTCCTGCAACAGTGTTTATGGAAGTGCTCCAGTCCACAGACAGATGTTTAAATGCAGCATGGCGGGTGGACTTCCCTGTTAAACGAGATGGTGTGGTGCAAGATTGTTAGATGTTGCTTCACACATGCTCATGAAGTCAGAGAGATCTAGGTGTCCTCTCTCTGGGTTGTGAAGTAAGTGTGTGCTCAACAGCACTTTACAGATGTGGCTCAAAGAAGTTCCAGAATAATGCTCAAGGTAGAGTAATATGTAGAACTGGAATTCAAGCTTAGGTTGAATTCTAAAGGCCTTATGCTTTATTGTATGCATGTTACTCTTGCTGTAAAATAAATTACTCTAAACTCAATAGCTCAAAATAGCAAGTGTTTATGATCACATATGATATTTCCAGGCCAGAAATCCTGGCATGGCTTTGCTGAGTGGATCTGCCTATGAATGTCTCATCAGGAAGCTTATGTTAACTATTTTTGCATCACTGTGAACAAATGAGAGATACAAACAACTTCAGGAAGGGAAGGTTTATTTTGGCTCATAGATTCAGAAGTTTCTGACCATGTGGTGGAGATTAAGAGTAGATTCCATACAACTAGAGTACTGTAGCCCTCAAAGGCTGTATCTAATGGGCTGCCTTTGCCAGCCGGGTACCACCACCTCAGTGTTCCACAGCCTTCAAATTAGGGACCAAGAACTCAGAATGGGAGCCTGTAGGGAACATTTCCCATTCAAGTCATACCAAGGCTGCAGTCAAGCACTTTGACTGGCTACTGCCATGTGAAGGCGTTATCAAACCTGGAAGCACTGCATTCTACTCCGAGGAAGGCAGTGTGGACAGACCTTCATTCCCTGCGGCAAGAGTCCCTCTACAGCGTGGCCCTTGGGTGCCCAGAGCAAGAGACTCAAGAGAAAGTGAGCAAGCAGAGGACAGACGGCTCAGAACAAGAAAGCGTCCTTTTTCGTATGGTTCCTTTCTTGTTCTCTTATCCCTGCTTCTCAAACCTGCTCTGTCCTAGGACTAGGGAAAGACTTCTACATGATTTAGTTTCCCCAGTTTGAATAAGGCTAATAATAATACCAGACTTCACCCTCTCCACAGACATAAAAGAAACTACACATGCTAAAGCAGTTCTGCATTCTTTCAAGGCGCACTGTATTCGTGGTGTGTGTGTGCGTGTGTACGCGCATGTATTCCAAGAATCCCAATTCCAATAAACACAGCTTCATTGAAATTCCAGGCGGCAAGTGGACTGATCACTTCTGAGCTACTACTAGGTTTCTCAGATGCCTGCCAAGCCTGCAGGTGCGCTTTCCAAACAGCTATCCTACCCACATGGGTCAGAAAAAAACGAGTTTCCCAGACATGGGAGATAAACAGGCCACGTCAGCTATCCCCACTGAAAAACTATCCATTCCCTCAGCACCTCGGTCCTGCGGCGTCGAGTTTTACCAGTTGGTACTGGAGATTTCCTCTGTCCCTTCCCGGCCCCACTCCCACCCCCGCACAGGGCACTGGCTCGCCGGTCACCTAAAAGGACTACAACTCCCGGCATGCTCTGCGCGCGCAGGGACCACGTGGCGCGGCCGCTTGCGCCGCGGTCACGTGACTCCGGGAAGATGGCTGCCCTGACAGCTGAGCATTTTGCTGCGCTCCAGAGCCTGCTGAAGGTAGCTGGGAGGGTGGGACGCGTGCGGCTGCCTTTGCCTCTGGGGCTTTGCACAGAGCAGGAGTCGGGACTAAATGGGTCCCCGGCCTGGAGCAGGGACCCCCCCACACACTAAATCGCTAATTGTTGAGCCCCCCCCAAGAGCAAAAACCAATTTACTCCCTGTGATAGGAAGTGGGAAGTAAACTGCAAACATAGATGGGACGCATCCGCCCCGCTGTTAGCTCTTGAGACGGGGGCTCCTGGATGGGTGCCCCCCATCCAGGTTGTAATTCACGAATCCCCCTTTCATCCGGGTCCCCACCGACCCCCGTCCCCGCAGTCGGTACTGGAGAGTTCTCTCCCTCTGCTCAGGCCATGTGAGTGAGATGGGTGGGTTCTCCGTGCCCCCCTTGCCTTGGATTTCGGTGCTGCCTGTGGCCGGTGTGAAGACAGAACAACTTTCCTGGCAACTTACTTGAAAGATGGGGACGATGTTGAAAGAGACATACTTCCTGGAACGTAGTAAAACTCTTTGTAAAACTTAAATGAAATGATGGCTGGACCTTTTCCTCTATAAGGTGGCTTTTCTTTTCCTTTGTAGAACTGGCATTATGGACTCTTTGTTGTCCGTTTTCCAAAAAACACGGTACCCAGGGGGGGGGGGGCTTTAAACTTTTCCTCCCTCTTCTCTCCACCAGTTAGCAGCAGTTAATTACGCGTACAGAACCATCCTCAGCCTGTGTAAACGATGTCTGTTTCATTATATTGTTTTTGAATGGCTTCCCCAATATGCGGGTGCACATAACTCTCCTAAAAGCCTTGGCTTTGTCTTGTTGGCAAGTACATAACAAGTCGAACCACACCTACCACCATACCTGTGATGAGGAACTAGCTGTTACACAACTCAGCATAGTGTCTGAGCTGTGGCTGGAGACAGGGTTCTCATCGGGCCTTCTCCCGGCGGCCTGTTTGTATTTGGAAATCTTGTTTTTCTTACTAAACTTAAAAATGAATATGTAGCATAGAAACTACGTAAGTTACAAGTACACTACTTAATGAGTACATGCCCATATAGCCAATACTGACTCAAAAGATAACACATCACCAGTCCCCCAGAACTCTGCTTTACTGGTCCGCTTTCCCTCACTCTTCTCTCAACAGTAGATGGTATCTCACATTATCAATGTATTATTGCTCATATTTGTACTTCACACAAATGCAACTATATAGCATACAGGTTGTTTAGTCTGGCTTCTTTTACTTCTGTCTTTTAGCTATAATCCACTCATTTCCATGGCTCTTATGCTATTAAAAAAAAAAAAGAAGTGAACATTGAGGTTGGCAAGATGGCTCATAGAATAAGCTCTCTCCAAACCTGGTGACCTGAGTTTGATCCTGGAAGTCCATGTGGTGAACGGAGAGAACCAACTTCAAAAGTTTTGTGTGTGTGTGTGTGTGTGTGTATTCTCTTCCTCAATTAAAACATTAGAAAAATAACATTAAGATAACTGTAGATTCACATGTAGTTGCAAAAATTAATGCAGAGATTCCTCTTACCCTGTACTGTGGTCACATCATGAAAAACTGTAAGAACACTGTTGCGGTATTTGCACTGATGCACTCAAGGTCAATGAAGAACTTCAATATATAAGTTTGAGAGAAGAACACAACTCATAAACCAGGGTTTTGGCAGAGTTAAAGATTTAATTTGATGCAATCCAATTTATTATTGTTTTCCTTTTTGAATTGTGCTTTGGATGTTAAGTCTAAGACTTCATACCAAGCCATAAACCTGAAATTTTTGTATTTTTCTCGAAGGTTTTTATAGTTTGACATTTTTACCTTTATGCTTTTTTAGTTAAGAGGTCTCCTTTTATACAAACAAAATGAACGGTTGCCCCTGCCCCCACTGCCCCCCTTCCTTTCCCACTTTCCCCTCCCTTCATCAATCCATTCCTCCCCTTCCTCATGCCTGTCTCCTTGTGAGGGCCACAGGGTTCCTTTTGGATTGTCTGTACTAGTAGAGGACCAGGGCTCTGTGGTAGTATAAGTGGCCCTTCGGTGAGTAAACCCACAGTAGGGATGCTCCCCTTCACCTGTCTAGCCTTTGCCCCTAGGGTTCCCATTCGTGTAGTAGTTAATTCTCCTGAGATCCTCGCTAGTCCTTGCGGGGGCGGTATTGATATGTAAGCTATCGGGTAGGTCCTGTGGGGATGGATATCACTGCAGAGCGCTCCTGGATGCAGCAGCCCTGTCGTGACTGGAGTGGCCTCACAGGCAGTGAACCTCCCCATCTCTAGGCTCTCAGAGTCTTACCGCCCCCTCTTCCGCAAGACTCCCTGAGCCTTAGGATGGAAAGAGATTTGGATGGCCTGATTTGGGCTGAGCATTTTAGGGTCACCGATACAGCGCTCTCTGTTTGGCTGTGGTTTCCTGCTTTGCTATCTTCCATTGCAATAGGCTGCATTTTGTTTGGGTTGAGATCTTATCTAAGGATATAATAATTAGAGGTATTTAGATGGAAGTTTGTTATCAGGTGTTTATGGTTAATACTAAGATATGTGATTCTGTATAATGTCTTCCACTGTTGTTTAGACAGGTTTACCGTAGTGGGCCTGTGTTCCCTGGCATTGAGGAGGGCTTAGAAACTAGTTAGCAGTTAGTTGGTTACCCGAAGACTAACCCCACTCCTTACTGTGTCCTATCTTTGTTCTTCCCTCCCTTTTAAATGTCCATTTCCTTTGTTTTCCCTTGCTCTTTTGGGATTTTCTTTCATCTCCCCACCTCTGCAGTTTTTGGGTGTTGTAAAAGTTTCTGTTTGTTAACATCAATGTGAAGCTTCAATGTTAGGATCCACTTTACCATTACATTTAACTCTGCAATCCATTTTGAGTTAATGTTGTGTAAAGCATGTGAGATTTAGGTTAAAGGTTCACAAGCGGGGACCGTTTCCTTCTTAACTAATCAGAATACCTTTTATTTCTTTTTTCTTGCCTTATTTCTATAGTTAGAACTTTGGGCACTATGTTCAATAAGAATGGTGACAATAGACATGAGGGATAAACTTTGTCTTTTACCAGTTAGCATGTCCTTACCTGTAGGCTTTTTAAATGCACTTTGTGGAGTTGCAGAAGTTTTCTACCACTGTTGCTTTATTCTCTGATTCTCTGTGCTGTTTAGCCAGGTGAGATTGCTGGCTGTGTTCTTGAAGTAGACATGCACGCCGGGGCTGGAGGATGGGTGCTGTGGACCACCATGATTGGAGTGTTGTTTTCCTTTTTCTTTTCTTTTTTTTTTTTTGAGAGATTTTTTTTTTTTTTTTTCTCCCAAGAATAAGTGTTTGATTTTCTTGTTTTGCTCCACAGGGTGATTTTTTTCCATTTATACTGTTATTATAGTCAATCTAGCACATGGCAAAAGTTTCAAATATTTAACTAGCTTTTCAGTCCCACAGTAAACCTGGCTGGTCATAGTCCTTTTTATATATTGTTAATATTTTAGTCATTTCTACTTGCTAGTATTTTGCTAGGGATTTCCATGTCCATTTCCTTCTTTCCTTCCTTTCTTCCTTCCTTCCTTCCTTCCTTCCTTCCTTCCTTCCTTCCTTCCTTCCTTCTCTCTTCTTCTCATTCTTCTCTTTTTCTTTCTCTCTCCCCTTCTTCCCTCCCCTCCCCCCTCCTCTCTCCTCCCCTTCCCTCCCTTTCTCTTCCTTTCTTCTGTCTCTACTTGGTTTTGCTATCAAAGCAATGCCAGCAACAAAATGCACTAGAAATTGTTCCTTCCCATTCTGTTTTTTAAAATAAATTTGGAGAATTGGCTGGTTTTTGTTCTTTAAATGTTTGTTAGGATTCTCTAGGGAAACCATGTAACCTGGAGATTCTCCCCCCCCCCTTTTGAGTTCTAAAGTTATGAATTCAATTTCCTTCATAGTTTAGTCCTAGGGCTTTTCAAATATCTGTTTCATATAAGGGGAATCATAATGGTTGGTGTTTCTGAGTCTGACTTACATATACAGGGTCCTCTTACCCTTGAGGTGTTTGTGAATCTTCAGTGGTGTCCCCCCTCTTTTTCATTTCCGATTTTAGTGGTTTGTGTTTTCTTTAACTTAGTTTTGCTAAAAATTTGTCAGTTTATTGATATTTTGAAGAGACAGCTGTTTCATTACTTTTTTATTTTCAATGTCATTAATTTCTGGTCTTGCTATTTCCTGTCTTCTTCCTTTGGATTTACTGAACTTTTTTTCTCAGCTCCAGAGTAAAACTTGGATTTTGTTTGGATTTTTGCACTTTCTAGGATAATGTTTGGATTTAGTGCTCTAAATCTCTTCTCAACATCATTGATTTTCCTGTCTCATAGGTGTTGATATGTTTTCTCAGTTCACTCAATGTAATTCTTCTAAGTTCTCTCCTAATGTTCCCTCTTTGACCCAATTAGAAATGTTTGTTTACGAGAGTGTTAAAGTTTCTAAGTATTGAACTTTCTAGTTTATTTTTGTTGCTGAGTTTCATTTTCCATTCAAGGTCATATTCAGAGTCATGAAACAAACTAGCAGAATTTTAAATCTGAAGCAATGTCACATGCTTTCTGTTCGTCTTGTGGCCCAGAATCTGATCTATCTTGGTATATTATATTCAGAGTGGATTCAGCTGTTCCCGAATAGAATGTTCCAGCAACGCCAGTTACATGACTGATAACACTGCCGAGTTCTCCCGCGTCCTTGCTTCATCTCTGTCTAGTTGTTCTATCAGTCATTGAAAGAGGGGTGCTGATGTCTCCAGCTGTATTGGGGAATTCATCTGTTTCTCCATTAAGTCTGTCAGTTTTTGCTTCATACATTTGGCTTCATACATTCATACAAGTCCTCTTGGGGGTGCAAACACATGTAGGATATCTTCTTAGAAGACTAAACTTTTTGTAACAGTGTCATGGTTCTCTGTAATGTGAATTGTAGTTTATCCAGTAACAGTGCAACTATTCTTGCTTTCCTTTGATTCATATATCTTTTTTCCTTTGGATAATATATCTTTTTATTCGTCCTTTTACTTTTAGTCTGCCATACAGCACTAATCATTGAAAGAGAGTTGCTTGTATGTACAGTTAGCGTTTTTAATCCACTCTGCCAATTTCTGTATTTTAACTGGGGATTTTAGGTCACTTACATTGTTAATGTAATTATTGCAGGCTAGGGTTTAAGCCCGCCACTTTACATTTTGTTTTCTGTTTGTTGTTGTCCTTGTTTGTTTGTTTGTCTCATTACTCCCCTTTCCCAGGTTATTGAACACTTTTACATATTCTGCTTTGCTTATTCGTAGATCTAAAATGTAGTTTTTTACTCTCATTGCATTGTATGTATGGCGTCTATCACAGTACATAGATGTCATCATTTTATCAGTTCTGGTGGAGTGTAGAAATGGTACTTCTGTAGCCCTTCACTTCCCCTCCTTGAGATACAATTGCCTTATGCATTTCCTCTATACTCATCTAACAGAGTGAGATCAGAGGCAAAAAAGGACCAGGATGAAAGGACATCTATTCCATCATCCCAGAAACAGACATTTCTGTTGTACTTTTAACTCTCAAAAATGTAATTTAATGACCAAAAAAAAAAAAAAAATGCTTTCAGAGCCTGACTTTGTTTTTCCATCTGTGGATTAATTCACAGGCCTCTTCAAAAGATGTGGTCAGGCAGCTATGTCAAGAAAGCTTTTCCAGTTCAGCCCTTGGCTCCAAAAAGCTCTTGGATATTACATGTTCCAGCTTGTCTGTGCCCCAGGAGGAGGCTGAGCAAGTAAGTATGATCAGAAATGACCTTCGGTCACTGGCCGTGTCACTCAGTAACCTCTTTCTTGACTGTCCAGTCAGTTGTGTGCCCAAAGAAAGTTCTCCTTGACACTTCTGTTGACATCATAGTAAACATCAAGTGAGCTAAAAAGAAAAAAAAAAGTGAACTTAAAAGCTTTTGTCTTTGAACCTTCTCTTTTGACAAATAAGGAACTATGATAAATCATAAAAGTTCCTCAGCATTTTCTTTCAGACTTACTGCCTAGACAGTGCAGACACAGCTCGCCCCCGAGGTTGTCTTGCCCGCAGTATCTTACAGATGCTGACGAGCCGTCATCTGCGTGGCGCAGGGCAGACTGCAGGCGTCTTCCAGCTAAGCCTGTGCTGGTCACTCTTTCTGTTGCTGTGGGACGAGACTCCAACTCTAGCAACTCAAGCAAATGGGAGAAGGGAGAGATCTGTTCAGCTTATAGGTCCAGAAGGAAGCTGCAGTCCTTCATGGCAGAAAAGGCGCGGCTGCTGGAAGAAGCTGGAGAAGGCTTGTCACACCCATCATGGAGGCAGAGAGCTGCTGCGGCAAGCTCAAGAGCAGACGCACTCACTCAAGCAGGGCAGGGCTAACCAACCTCAAGACCCACCCCCTGTGACTGCCTTCCTCCAGCAGGGCTCCACCTCCATGACTGTCCCAAATACTGGCAGCAGCTAAGGATTCAAACACTTGAGCTTGTGGGAGGCAACTCACATTTCAAACCATGACAGTTACTGAGGCCAGCATGGTGTTAGGGGGAACCCACCACTGGGCTCAGTCAGGCTCCCTTGGGTAGCTCGCACACCACACTCCCTTCTGATCCCTGAGCCCCAGTAAGTCCTGCTCAGCTCATCTGACCACTTCAGGTGATGGAGGACGCAATGCAGCATGCATGTGGAGGCAGAGGATAACTTTCGGGCGTCAGCTCGCTTCTTCCGTGTTTGCTCTCTTGGGGTAGGACCCTGGTTGTATTACCGTTTTTTTGTTTTTTTTTTTTTTTTTTTTTTTAATCTAGAGCTTTGCTTGTGCAAATCAGCTATAGAAGGAAGAAGCAGAAACACAGCCATAGCAGGGAATTGGAGGTTTAGCTTGGGATGCCTTCAAAGCATCCCTGAAGTAAGAGCCTAGGTACAACCAGCTACTTGGGGGGTGATCTAGAAAGAACAGAAGGGTGAATAGGAAAAACCAAACCAGGAATGGAGCCCAGCCAGGCAGTAGAGTATGTTCATGAGCGGTCACTGCCGGGGCCCTGATGCCCATCCTCAGTGGTGGAAGTTTTACTTCTCTTCACTTCTGGGCCGTGTCCATTTTTGTCAGGCAACCTACAATAGTATCAGAAGAAGATGGAGAACAAGAACGTTACCTCCAGGGAGTGTTCTTGGGTTCAGCTAAGCAGTGCTGTAGTCCCAAGTCCATCATGAGCTTTGCTTGGCTCCTGGCCTATCTATATAGATGTAGGAGTGCTAGAGTCTTGCCTGGCGTGCAGGGGCTTTGTGCTTGATATCCAGTGGCAGAATAAACAGAGACGCATGGGACACAGAATGGAACATGCAGCAGGGCAGAATCCTGAGCTTCTCTTTCACATGGAGTCACGCGTCCAGGCAGGAGCTGGTGACAGCTTAAGAGAAGGGCGTGAGACACCTGCACCTGAGATTTAAAGGCTGCACTCCAGGGGAGCCAATATTCTTGTTACAGTTTAGTAAACTCAGGTTTGGGTTCTTGCAAGGACGGTGCCGCTGCCCACTCAGGCACCCCGCACTGTGGTGCCCAGTGGCCCTAGGTCCTCGAGGTCTTAAGGCACTGGACTAACACAGGTGTTGCCTAGAAACCCAGCTGACGTCTCACGACTTTCCACTGCTCTCAAGTTATTAGGAAATAGCACCTGGAGGTTAACTGAAGGCTAGAATCGCCTGCAGAAGGTCAAGGGACATATTAATCCTTTGCCCACAACATCGAGTTTCTGGCAGGCTGGTGGCTTCCAGGTGAAATGGCTGCATCTGTCTTGTGCAGCAGCCAGTGTTCTTGGGGTGACAGGTCGGTGGGGGCAGCAGCAGCTGCCACAAAGGCCCCCGC
Source organism: Typhlomys cinereus (assembly GCA_023101885.1). Classification (NCBI taxonomy): domain Eukaryota; kingdom Metazoa; phylum Chordata; class Mammalia; order Rodentia; family Platacanthomyidae; genus Typhlomys; species Typhlomys cinereus. Next base: position 1,639,390 of record JALPQD010000071.1, on the reverse strand, counting down.
AGGTATGTAACTCATCCAGGTGACTGTAGCAGTGTGTCTGTGGTGCGGCCTAGCGCCCCATCCCTGCCCCGCCGTGTGCCCCGCCCCTGCTCCTGCAGCTCCAGGACCCCTGTGTTTTGCAGCTGCTCCAGGCTCTGCATCGCCTCACTCGATTGGTGGTGTTCCGTGACTTGTCCTCGGCCCAGGCGATCCTGGCTCTCTTCCCCGAAAACTTCCACCAAAACCTGAAGAACCTGCTGACAAAAATCATCCTGGAACACATGTGAGTATTGTTTGGAGATTCCTTCCAGCTTCTGTATTTCTTACTATCTTTATCCTTACTCTGGAAGTAGTGTAAGTTCATGGGTGAAAAATTAATAAGTACTGACTGATTAGATAAAAGAAGAAAATACAACACTTGTAATTCCAATGCCCAACAGTCAGCAACGTGAATTCCTCAATGGAAAGCCATTTATTCATCCATTCACTATTCATTCACTCCTTCCTTCCTTCTTCTTCCTTCCTTCCTTCCTTCCTTTTCCTTCCCTCCTTTCTTCCTTCCTTCCTTCCTTCCTGTTCCTTCCCTCCTTCCTGCCTTCCTTCTTCTCGTCCTTCCTTTCTCCCTTCCCTGCCTCGTCCTTCCTTGCCTTCCCTCCCTCCCTCCGTCCTTCCTTTCCTTCCTCCTTCCTTCCTTCCTTCCGTCCTTCTTCCGTTCCTTCCTTCATTCCTTTTCCGTCCTCCTTGGATTTCCGTCTTCCGTCCTGCTTCCTTCCCTTTCTTCCTTCCTTCTCCTCCCTCCACGACATTCTCTCCCTCTCATCGCCTCCTCTTCCTTTTGTTATTTTGAGGCAGTATCTCATGTAGCTCACACTGGCCTTTTGTTCCTATGCGGATGACCTGCTTCTCCCTCCCAAGGCACATGCATCAAGTCCAGCTCGAAAGTCTTTCAGAACTTGGCTGTTGTTTCTCTTTGTCCATGTACAGAAAGGTTCATATTTAGTTTTGTTTTCAACCAAAAATAATTATGCCATTTTATAAGTTGTTTATTTTTAGTAAATAGTATTAACATTAATGACAGTCAATAAACATTTACCTTTATTGTTATTTAATGATTAAATATGAAATATATTACATGAAGGAATTAAGTATAATTTTTAAAATTCCTTATTGTTAGGGAATTTAAGATATTGGCAGTTTCTCAACTTAGTGAACAATTTATTTCCTTATTATATAAAAGACCATAGGACATACTGAGTTTTTGCCTTGTGTGGTCTAGTTGAGAACATTGTGCCAGACTGGGGAGATGACTGTATGGATAAAGTGCTTGCCCCATAAGTGTGGGGGCCAGAGTTCAATCCCCAGAACCCCTGTAAAAGCTGATAGGCGTGGAGGTTTCCTAGAATCCAACACTTTTGTGGCAAGCTATGGAGCCTAACCTAGCCAATTAGTGAGCAGAGCGACCATTGCCTCAATAAATGAGGTGAAGAGTGATTATACACACACACACACACACACACACACACACACACAAAGTACCAGCACTACTTCCTGTGTTTTTGATTAGGTGTCACTCTGTAGCCCAGATTAGCATTTAACTTGGATCCTCTTGCTTTTGGCTACTCTAGGTGACAAGGTGCACCCCGAGACCTAGCCACCGTGGTGTGAAACTTTTCCCAGGGAGACACCGCACAGATGTCCACACCATATAGGGTTTTAACGAGGGACCAAAGCATGGTTAATTAACACCAAAGTCTAAGTTTTGTATTTAAGGGGGTTAATTACAGAAGCACGAGTGAGGTTTGCCTACAGGAGCATAAGTGACTCCAAAGCAGTGACACGGAAAAGTCAATCCCAAGTGCCTGATGGCTTCCCTAGGGCTGCATAGATGGAGTCCCCTCCATTATGCTTCCTCAGCCTGGATTCTAGCCCACTTGGAGACCTCACGGGCTTAAGGCCATGTACATAGGATAGCGGGGGACAAGAGGGGAGGGCGCTCCATGGAGCAGGCAGAATCCCAGGGGTCCAGTGACTCTCCCCATACTGTGTCTCTAAGGGAACATCAGCAGTGTAAACAGGTCTGAACTTGATAATCTCTTGCAAGTAGTTACAGCTGGTCAGACAAAGTTGGCGGCTGTTCTCACCACACGACGGCCACCAGGTCTCTTTTCCACCTTAGGACATAGTATGCTTTCTCCCACATCTTCACTAAAGGGATCTTCCCTTTTCTTCTATGAATACGAAGTAGAACCTCATTTCAGTTTTTAAGTCTTTGATATTAGTGAGGTTGGATGTCTTTTTCATCCATTTCATGGTGATTTCTAATGTCTATGAATTGTCTCTGTCTTCTGAGCAGGAAAGATCCTTGTCGACATAGAGACTTATGTAGGAGTGACCGTAGCTTGGCAGAAGGCTGGAAACAGTCCAGTCCAGCAGTGGGGACTGGTGGTGACGGTCTACCAAGTCTGTTGTTTCAAGTCTCATACCTGATCGCCTTTCATTCTGCTTGGCATTCACTGTGGTGCTTAGTGCCATGGTGTTTACCAGCCCATAAGGCGCAGTGCCCCACGGTGGTGCTCAGTGAAGAGGAAGAAATTGACATTTTTTGTTTTGTCTTTGCAAACAGTACACAATAGGACCACAGTGCATTAAACCTTTTGTTCTTTTTTGTCCTAAGTTGTGAAAACTAGCCATACTAGCTTTAACATCACTGAGCTTTGTAAGACAAATAAAAATTCTGCTTTGCTGGAGGGAAGGTTCCTGTGGCCCTTGCCTCTCCGAGTCTGGAGACCACAGGAAAGCCAGAGGCTGGGGGCCCAGGACATCCCTCGTCATCAGGACATTCACCCTCTTTGCTGTCCCTCTTGGCAGATCTTCCTGGAGAACTGAAGCCCGCACTACCCAGAGTGAGTACGGCTGCCCCCTCCTTCCCCAGTCTGCTCCTCTGGCTCTGTGTCCCAGTGAGGACTTGAACCACTAGTCACTGGGAACCAGTCTGGTCCTGAACCAAGCGTTGCATGTCATGTCAGTGCCGTCTCTTAATCTCACTCCTTCTCTTTTCTAATGATAAACATTATGATAGCATTGCATTGCTAAAAAAATACAGAAATATCCAAAGCAGGAAAGTGATGTGCTTAAAGAATATTTCAATGAAAATAAAAATCAACAGGGTAACAAAGGGAACTGATAGGAGTGGGGATAAGGGCAGAATATGGAGGTATGGGCAGAATGTGTTCAATGTATGACATGTCCTTATATGAACATATTTGGTGTCATATTTTATCGTGTACATTAAATTTTTAAATTCACATATATATTTAAAAAGAAAAGAAAAAAATGAGCAATAATTGAAATTACTTAACGATGAACGAAGGAGCTTAGTGACTGTCCTTACACTCTGAGCCAGCCTCATTTGTGCACCGACTTTGTGCTTCCAGAAACCCTGTGAGCTGGGCAGAGCCCCCGCTGTTCCACTCGAGGAACAGAGGCCCAGACTCAGGCAGGCATGCAGCCTTACTCTAGCTGAGGCTTTAAAAAGCAAATCCTCACAGCACTGTGCCTGAAACTGCCTCTTCCCAAGACTCGGGTGTGTCCCCCCTTCTTCCTTGTGTCAATCCTCGTCCTGCACCTGCTGCCACGGGGAGTCAGTGCTCGGGGAGGTGGCACAGCGTGCAGCACAGAGTGGGGCGCACAGCCTGCCGTGGGCCCTGGGCCCCGTCTGTCTCTTTCAGAGACTCGCTGCATGGATGCAATATATTACATTAGCCTTTCTTCAAGCCACTTAAAAGCTTAGGAAAACCAAGAACATAGGCTCTGAACAAAGCTCTCCCTCCACAGTCTCTCTGCCTCGCCTGGTCGACCTGGATTGGAGAGTGGACATCAAAACCGCCTCAGACAGCATCAGCCGCATGGCTGTGCCCACCTGCCTGCTCCAGATGAAGGTATGCCCACTGCTACCTCATTAAAACACCAGAGTAAGGGAAAGAATACTAATTTTCCTCAAATGCAGTGCTTGTGCACAGAATAGACAAGTATAACTATATTACCGTGGTTGTAATGAAACATAAAATGAGAGCGAATAGAAGTTTTAAAACAGCAGCAAATGCAGGATATTATAGTTCTTAAATTACATGCTGCCGTGCAAAGGTGTGTGCTGGGAGAGAGGGCAGCTGTAACAGAGGTGTGCATTCCGTGCCTGACAGTCTGCTAGGTTGCTCCATTACTGGAAGCAAAGGCCGGTTGGGTTAGTTGTCATTGGCAGTGCAACTGATCAGGCGTCTGTTAGCTGGAGAAGTGTCTTCCTTCATTTTCCTGTTCACCTGCCCTTGGCTCATTGTCTTCACGCTAGGTTCTCTTCAAGAACCTTTCAGAGGTGCGGGTCTACTTTGCAAGGCTTGTTTGATTAAAATTGTAATAGTGTCATGCCATATCTCCTGCACCAGACAGATTGAAATCCAGCACCTATAGGAACAGAGCAAGGATGGCTCTCACAGCTGACTCTCAGATATTGCTGAAGCTTAGCTTCTTTCTTCTTATGACATTGTGGTAATATTTCTCCCAAGTTCGATGGATCATCTCGTGCACTCTACAGAGCCCACTTCAAGTGCCAATAGAAGTGGGGTTTCTTATTCGAGGGCTGAGACAGGACAGCAAGAGGTGAATGACTCTAACTTGCTACCACCCAAGGCCCTGGTGGAACAGGGAGTGACCTGGGCCTTTGAGCAGCTCCTTCCCTGGGAGCTGCTGGAGGGCCAGCGCGAGACCCCCGCAGCACTCAGAGCCCCCTGCAGAGCCGAGAACAGGGGGCAGAAAGCAGCTTTCACCTTGGACCTTGTTTTTGTTGCAGATCCAAGAAGACCCCAGTCTGTGCAGGGACAAACCCTCCATCTCAGCAGTGACCATGGAGCTGAGCAAAGAAACGCTGGACACCATGCTGGACGGGCTGGGCCGCATCCGGGACCAGCTTTCAGCTGTGGCCAATAAATGAGCCGACAAGCTACCGACCAATGAGATGCGCTCAGCCAGCACACCTGGCAGCAAGGGGGACAGTGGGACGGAAGGGCTCGTTGCTACCCAGCGGGCACAGTGGGATGAGCGGAGGCAGCCAGGCCCCTTCCATTCACCTCCTCCTCTGATCTGCCCCTGAGCCTGGCAGCGGAGACCTCCATCTGTGGCAGGACCCTGTGTGCCACTGAGCTATTGTGTGACAGAGTGAGAGAGGATGTTCTCTCGCCCGCTGCCTCTGCCTGGTGTGGGACACACAGGCTCACTGTGGAGCTCGCCTTCCAGGCGCGAGGACGCATCAGAGGGATGAAAGCGGCGAATACCAGCACCCTAGGAATATCCTTCCAAATCTTCCCTGAGCACCTGGGGCCCTGGGCCGTCTCCAGTTCAGAAAATCTGAAACACTATTTCCCATCACTTCCTGCTGAGGAAGTGGGAAAGATTAGAAATAAATACCAGTTTTATAATTTTGACCCAAGTTGTTTCCTCTTGTTCTGGCAGATAGGTGGCCTCAGCTTCCTGAGCCCCGGCCAAGCTCACACCACCCTCCATGCTTTGCCGTCACCTGAAACAAAAGGAGGCCAAGTCCACAGTCAGTGTGCGCGTGTGACGAGACGTGTGCTTAGCACTCAGCCACAGGCCATCTCTTCACGGGCCTCACACGTCCTATCACCCATGTGTGAAGACTTGTCTTCAGCATCCTGCACTTGCACCGTGCCTGCTGAACGCTGCAGCTGTGTGTGTGTGTGTGTGTGTGTGTGTGTAAGGAAGAAGCTAAGACCACTGGTGAAGAATGCAGCTGTGTGTGTGTGTGTGTGTGTGTGTGTGTGTAAGGAAGAAGCTAAGACCACTGGTGAAGAATGCAGCTGTGTGTGTGTGTGTGTGTGTGTGTGTAAGGAGCTGGGACCACTGTTGAAGAATGTGCACTCGGGAGTCAGCTCTGCTGCTCATAGTCAAGTGCTTGCCCTTAAGCATCAGTCCCTCCGCCTCTCCTTGTCTTTCTTTTGTAATTAAATAGACACACTCAGGCCTTCTGTACAGTCCTCTTGAGAGTACATGACGGCACATCTGAAAGCACTCGCCACCCACAGGAGAGGCTGGGCAGCAGAGCCTTCTGCACAGCAGAGGGAAGCTCTGGGCACTCAGGTCTTCTTGGGCCCGGGTGGGAATTAATGCTCCTGTCTCCCTGTATTGACAAGGAAACCTGTTCATGTTTAGTCACCTGCTGGTAAATGACTTCATTAGGACCTGGGCCCAGATCGCTCTAGCTTTCTCTCGGCGACCTAGAACTGTGCAAGGACCATGGAGTTCTGTAACTCACTCCCCTTGGTCAATTTTGACAAAACTGGAATGTGAAATCCAACCTGTACCCACCCAGTGAGACACAGATTCCAAGGTCTTTGCCAGCTGTCTCCAGAAAGCTGCGTGGCCTGCTTTAAAGGGGGAGATGGGAACCTGATAAAAGCCTTGGGCCTTGACTGCAGGGAATGAACAGTAAATATTTTAATATACAGCGTCGGGTTATAGACCCTGGAACCCAGCCCACCACTCCAGATTGACAGCCCGTGGCCAGCGCTCATGTTGAATTCAGCCTTGGTTCCTGTGGCCTGTGCGAAGAGATCTCAGATCCCCATCTAATTAGCCTTGCTGGTCATTCACAACTCAAAGAGTTTGCACAGGTGTGCAGACAGCTATTCTTGTAGTCACGTGCATGATGCTTACAACATGAGAGCACGCTCAACATACCTGGAAATGTCAGTAACTTTCACTGCCCTGCATCTGCTTGTTCAGGGGACTTGTTTTCCACTGGTAGCGAGGACAGATTGTGGGCACCTATTTCTAGTTGCCTTGATGTGATTCAGAAGGAGCTCTTACCGCTGATCTCTAAGGAAGTTCTTTCTATGATTTTCTACCTTTCCTGGTGGTGCTTTGTATAATGAATCAGCTCTATGAAGCTCCTTCCCCTAAGTCCAGGAAGGTTTAATGTACAAACTCCATTCACCAAAGAGCAATGATCAGTCTTAATGGTGACCGTGCCCGGCTTGCTGTCATAGTTAGGCACAGGTGTCAACTTGACAGTTGAGGGTTTGAGCTCTGGGCACATTTGTAGAGAATTAGTGGTGGAGTTGGGCCCAGAGGAAATCTGCAGGAGATTGTCTAGCTGATGGAGAAGGCCCAGCCTATGGTGGGTGGGACTAGGCCCAGGAATAAAATACAGAGAGCTGGTTGAGAAAGTTGACGTCCTTGTGGATACTTGGCCACACATGCTAGTCTGGCAAATAAGGACCATCCTCTCTCTCAGCCGTTATGTAGAGATGATATGGCCCGTTCCCTCAGCCCTGGTGTTGGTGTGAGCTCTCCTGTCAAGCTGGATTGAGAACTGTAACCGGGCAAATTTTTTTTAATATTTTTTATTATCTCCGCTCATTCAAACTTAATAGGTACACGGGTTCCCTCCCTCCCTCCTCCTCTCCCCACCCCTCTGCTTGCCCTCCCCTCACCCCTCCCTCCCCACCCCCCAGTGCCTCCCCTCCCCCATTCCCGAGAGAATCCTTTAATGTGCATGCCTGACTGTCCTCTGGGTCCTCCTCTCCGATGACATACAAGGACTCAGCAGCATTTCCCTGAACCCTTTCTTGTGTTCCTCTCAGGCATAGGAACACTATTTTGGCTGTCAATCCCTTGCCTCCAAGGATCTTGGTGCTTTTAGCAAATGCTAGACTTTGTGGGGACAATAGTGTGTTGGACATTGCGCCGGGCATGTAAAGTCCAATTATGATTGCTTCGGCCCTAACTTGTGTGGAGTATCTTGCATATCATTGCTCCTCCCATCCTTGTGCTCTTATACTCTTACCGCCCCCTCTTCAGCAAATTTCCCTGAGCTTCAGGATGGGGAGAGATTAGGCTGGCCTAGTTCTAGGTGGTTGATATAGAGTCTCTGAAGTTCTGGATTATGGTTTGTTGATTTTCTTTTGCGGTTTTGCTGCTCCTGCAATGCCCTTCACTCCATCCTGATGGGTATTGGATGTCACCCCCTGGCCAGAGATAAAAAACTGTTAAACTAGAGTCTTGTTATAAGAGTATATTCAGGGCTGGAGAGGTGGCTCAGGGGTTAAGCCTCCGCCTTGCGGGTGGAAGATCCTGAGTTCGGATCCCAGATCCCATGTATAGACGCCAGGCGGAAGCGGGGGTGGCCTGCGCTTCTGGTCCTGGTAGGGCGGAGCGTGTGAATCCCCCGGGCAGAAGGAGGTGGAGGCATCCATGGTGGTTCACGAATTCATCCGTGGTTCTACACACACACAGACACACATGCGCGCGCACACATACATACGCACACACACAGACACACGCACGCGCACATGCGCACAGTTGAATAAATAATAATAATAATAATAAATGTTTAAAAAAATAAGAGTATATTCAAAGGTAGATGCAATAAAATTAGGAAACCACAGTGAGGGAGGGATCAATCACCCATTTGCAAAATGGTTACTTATTATCTTCCAGACTATATGCCCTCCCCTTCTAGTGAGATCACACCCCCTCAGTTGTAGATTATCAGGAACGAAAAGTCTGTGAACTTAACCAGATGTCTCATTGCTTACTCACAGTCCTTGATGGAGGCCTATTTTCTCTGCTGTTACGTGGTCCCCTCTCTCCTTGTTTCTGGTGTGGCCCTCCTACCCATCCCACCTGTTCATACTCCTTGCAATTACTGTATTACAGAGATTTATCGTCGAGTGTCTCTAGGTGGGCTGGGTGGGTTTGGTACTAGGAGCCACCTATTAGGGAGTACATACGGCGCTTAATTTTCTGGGTCTGGGATACTTCACTCAATATAATTGTCTCTAATGACATCCATTTCCCGGCAAATTCCAGTACTTCATTTTTGATGGCTGAGTAGTACTCCATTGTATAGATGTACCACCTTTTCCTTATCCACTCGTCAACTGTTGGACATTTGGGTTGATTCCATGACTTTGCTATTGTAAACAGTGCTGCTATGAACATGGTCCAGCTTGTGCTATCGAGGCGAACCTCTGCTGCATGGGGGGTTATTCCCAAAAGTGGAATCGCAGGGTCATATGGCATTTCAATCTTTAATTTCTTTAAGAGTCTCCAGACGGCTCGCCAGAGTGGCTGTATGAGCCTGCATTCCCACCAGCAATGTAGGAGAGTTCCCCTCTCTCCACATCCTCTCCAGCATTTGTTGTTGTTTGTATTGTGGATTTTTGCCATCCTGACCGGGGTGAGATGATATCTCAGGGAAGTTTTGATTTGCATTTCCCTGATGACTAAGGAAGTGGAGCATTTTTTCAGATATTTGTTAGACATTTTAATTTCATCCTTGGTAAACTTTCTTTTAAGTTCCAGGGCCCATTTTTTAATTGGGCCATTAGTTTCCTTGGTGTTTAGTTTTCTAAGTTCTTTGTGCACTCTGGATAATAGAGCTCTATCAGATATGTGTGTAACCGGGCAATTGTAAGAGAAAATAAGCCCCTTGTTCTCTTAAGCGATTTATTTGATGGTAATGTATCAGCAACCATGCAGGCAAACTGCAACATCTGCCCAACACATTCTGCCTACCCAGTCACGAAGATGAGCAGCAGGCTCAATCCTGATCAATCTGTGTGCGTCACAGAGAGTGTCTGAATGCAACTGTCTCCAAATAGGCCGATCTGTCTTTCCCTTGGCCCTGCAGACAAAACCGCCCCTTCCTCCAGGCTCTGACACTAGTCGCCCATGCTGTCATCTGTTTTCCTGACACACAAAACTGACTCAACTCAGACCCTCCCTTGCCAGAGGTTGAGGAAGGGATGGCATCCATCCTCTAAGCCCATCCCACAGCTAGTGAAGCCATCCTGACAGATCAGGCCACCTTAGAACACCAAGGATTTGTCTCAGTCGTGAAAGGTAAGGCAGGTCATCTCAGAAGATTAGAGACCTAGACATGAGGCACACATGTAGTGCCACTTGGGAAGAATCAGCTTTTGCCAGGCTGGGGGCGGGGGGAGGGCTGGAAACTCCTTTCCCATGGTATCACAGGCCACCCCTTTTAGGGGCTTGCATCTCACCAAATGGGTCTCAGCAGCAAACAGCATCAGAAAAGTCTGCAACTTGTTCAGCTTGTACGGGGTGCTGCGACCTCCCTGAGGCTTAAACCCCGTGAATGGGGCTCCACAAATGAATGAGCCCTCAGAGTTCCCCTACTGTGAGGAGCTGGCTGAAATCTGACTCAGCAAAGCTCAGACAGAAAGAGCAAAGTGGTTTATCGGGTGTCCTTGGTGCACGTAATGGCCCAGATATTAGGCACATTCATCTAATGGATTCAAATGGACCCATGTGTTCAGTCCGCCTTGTCAGTAGATAGACTGGTCCCTTGGCACTAGGAGGGTGGTCATTTCTCATCTCCCTTAGAGGGATCTTTTCAAGAAACAGATGTAGCTAGTTGCCTATATAAACCTGGTCTTGACCCTGAACCCTGAATACTCCACCAACGTAGAAGAATATGTTGAACAGCCCTGGGTGGGGATCCTTAGATATTTAGTGGGGCTGGAACCCGCAAGAGGGTTTCAGGGGAGATTCGCCTCTTTAAGCTGGAGAGTTTCCTGTTAGAACAGTAAGGATGACTGACTGAAAATAGACAATGCAGTAGCTCCCAGGTAGCAAGATCTCCAACAGCAGCGCCCACCTTTCCAAGCAGAGGCAGTGACTCAGGCAGGGAGCCGAGAGCAGCCTCGGGGCTTCCTCACCACCTTCGGGGGCTGTCAAGCCACCCAAGGGCTGCTCCGGTCCTGTGGGGATTTATTTTCATCAGAAACAGCAAGATACGAAGACGCAGAAGTAATCGTCCACATCTAGGTCAATGTAGCACATGGGGCCATGTGGGGAAGATCGAAGTTAGTGCAGAAAAGGCAAAGCCAAAGACCTCACAGGTTCATATTTTTTTTAATTCATGAAAATACGAGGGAAGGAGGAAAGAAGGGATGGATGATCCATGTGTGGCCAGAAACAAATTTTGATTCTCTCTTTCCACCATGTTGACTCCTGGAATTGAGTCAGGTCACCAGGTTGGTATGCAGGCGCCCTTATCAGCTGAGCCGTCTCACAGGGCCACCTCATAGGGGTCCTAATAGGAAGGGTTGATGCAGGGTAGCCACACTGAGTAAGTGTAGGATCAGGTAGTTGGAACAATAGCCTCGGACTGTGTAGTTGTTGGGTTCTGGGTTACAATTGTGGGTCTTTGTTGTCCAGTATCTACAGAATGATTCAAGGGAGAGGTATTTGTTACTCGTTTGGTGCTTACATTTCATAAAAGAAGTAGTTGGGTATGTGTGCTCTGGATTGACTGGTTTGTGTGTCAAAGGCATCTCCCAAGGGAGTCAGGGACTGCTAAAGGAATTTGCTAGCCCTGTGAGGAATAGTCTCTCCAGGATCAAAGCCCAAAGTGCTTGAGAACATCAAACACACAGAAAATCATAAGGGGTGCTTGATCTAAGGGCATGCTCAGTTGCATACAAACCCAAGGCTGCTGTGGTTTTAACAAAACAGGAAGCATGTTTCTTTTCCCAGCGCTGCCTGGCTCATGAAGGTTGGGGCGGAGGGGAGGGGAGGTAGGTTCTCTGTTCACTGTAGTCACAAAGGAGCAGAGTGATTGAAGCTCCGCCTCAGCACAGGCCCCCACAGTCACCACGGGACAATGAAGGAATGTGGCAAGCCGCCCCTATTATATGACAGCTGCCCAGGAGTGACAGGCAAGTCACATGGCCACACCTATCTTCAAAGAGTGCAAAGAAGCTAGATCCTTGAATGTGCTAGAAAGGAAGAGAAATGGGGTGTGTGTGTGTGTGTGTGTGTGTGTGTGTGTGTGTGTGTGTGAGAGAGAGAGAGAGAGAGAGAGAGAGAGAGAGAGAGAAATGGGCTCTTGGGACTACTTTTGCCTGTCACTTGAACTGAAGGAGTCCTCCTTTGCTTCGGATAGCTCGCGCTTATAAACAAGAAGCGTGCACACAAATAAATGCTCCACTGCTGTGCTTTGTCTGGCGACAAACCTTATCACCTGAGTGGCAAAAGAAAGCACTTGAAATATTTCCCCCAAATAGCCTTCCTCCTCGCCACAGACCCCTGCAGTCAGTGCGGCACCATGCTTCGGCCTTCATATCTTCTCCCGAGGAGACAGCAACTCAGAGAGGTCCAGAGTGGAACTAGACTCAAAGGTAGACCTTTGGATTCCAAGGCCAGCAGTTTCTTTGTTCCTGACCCAATTTGGGAAGAGGAGAAGTCATGATTCAGAGATGACCTAAGTTTTTCCTAAACCTTGAGTCTTTTGGCACCCTCAGCTCAGCCCTGCCTTGCCACCTCCTCGGCTTCCCTTTTCTGATGACCTGTAGTCTGAGGACAAGTAGCTGGCATCAGAACCAAGCAGAGCAGCCAGGCCCCCTGCGAGTGCCCTGTCCATCATCACTAGTCACACTCTGTGGCCCAGCGTTTATGAACTTCCAGAAGCAAGTCCAATGTGCTTGTGGGAGCCAAGGTGTTATCAAAGTGAGAAATTCTCTTTAGTTATTCTTCTTCTTTTATATTGTAATCTAGAAGCTCCTGACTGCCTATCATTGTGAAGGTGTTTGAGCCCCTGAATACTCACAAGAACCATTATGAACCCGTAACTGCTGGCTTCCAAATTTCGATATTTCCTGGAAAATCTCTTACGTGTATGCTGTTGACCTTTATAAAACTTCTTGCTTTCTTTTGGTGCTCACATTTCTGTGGTTTAATGGTCCCTTTTTTTTTTTTCAATTTCAAGAAGGAAAGAAGAAAAGGTTTTGTTAAAATTTAACCAGTGCCAAGGAGATTTGCGTCCTAGAATGCTCTGCATGGTAAAGAAAGGCTCTGATAGGTTTTTAGAAGAAACATGGAAAACATTTAGTCAATGTGTCTTATAGGCTTACAATAAACTGCACAGGCCTGCTGGCTGAAGAGTCAATGTCAGAATCAATGTCAGAGTCTGTGTGGCTCACACGCCCAGGGAAGAATGACACATGCCCCATGCACCGTGTGGTATATGACTGGAGAGATGCCTCAAGACCTTAGAGATTGTTATGTCCTTAGAGGAGCTCTGTCCTTAGGCGATGGCCTCTCATGAGGATTTCAAGGAGTCCAATAAAACTTGTAAGCCAGGCATTTGGCTTCTTGTATTGGTTAGCTATTGATTTGGCTGCACTGGCAAGAAATGCAATTTCCAGGGATTATGTCATTTAGACATTTATACAGTGAAAGTCAGGGCTGGTGGTAGGCTGGAGTGGGAGATGCTTTTGCTTCTGAGTCTACGGACACAGATATCTTCTTCTGCTTTGCTGGGCACCAGGTGTTGTCCTTGTTCTGTCTGTGACTGAACATTCATGTGTCTACTATGGACACCTGGGGATGGAGAAGAAGGTTAGAGTGGTGGGGTTTGTTGTTACAATAAAGAGAGAGTGGCTAGTGAGAGATACGTGACAGCGGGCACTGTCATGAATAGCTACTCAGCAGGCCTCAATTCATTGTAGCTGAGTCCATCAGTTCTTTCCTGGGAGAGAAAACAGGAAGGCTGGAGGATGGGAGCAGATACGCGTGGGCTTCTTGAGGAGGGAAACCATGTCTCTTTAACTTGCTGCCACAGGGCAAGATACACAGTAGATGGGCCAATTACTATCCAGTCGTGACCCACTTTCTTCCAGAACCTCACATGGGATTTGACCTGTCTTGCTAAAGCTTGGGGATACTCCTAGAAAAGTCACCGGCAGTCTAGAAAAGTTTGAATGGCAGTTTGGCAGTTGTCCACCATTTACACTGTTCTATCTAAACCTGCCTTACCTGGTCCTTGATTCACCAACTACGGTCATTCTCCAAGTTTGCTGCCGTTTCTGGCTTTTGTTGGATTCCAAATGTTTGATGTAGGGATACCTGCTCACAGCACAGGGTCCCAAGCATCATAACTTCACTTGGGTAGAAGAGAAAAGGACGTGAATCCTGAGCGTGTATAAAACCCACTGCCATGATATGCAAGGGAAGATCCTGGACTTCCGAGAGCCCCTGCTCCAGTTCAGGGATCACATAGAGAGGCTCTGGGTTGTCTCCATCTGCTGCGGAGATAAATAAAAGAGACACTTGCCTGATGCTGAGGAAAAATGTGGTCCAGGCTGCCGGGTCTTTGTTCTTGCAGTGACTTCTATTGGGAATGCCTTCCCTTGATCCTGGCTTACCTTGTTGAACTTAGGAGCACCACTCAACAGATGCTTATGAGTCAGTCCATTGGAATGCTCCTCTGCCTGCCACATCCTTTCTCTCCGACCACCCTGCACGTTCATGGTCTTGGTACTTGCCTTCCGCCAGCACATGGGAGAACACTAATAATCGCAGCCCTAAGTGTTCCTGCCACCGGCAGAAGTGGGAAATCCATCCCTGGGGTTATTTCTATAAAACAGGTCACTAGGGGTTATCCCTTCTTTGGGGACTCAAGACCATTTTAATCCTAAAGTCTAAACCAGAAGGAAATTTCTGCCTACCTCTCTAGCACAGTTGGAACTTCCAGGCACGCCCAGCAGATGGCGCAGTTGTTCCTCCATCATCCAGTTATGGCTTAATACTGCAAACAAAGACCAGGAAAGAAAGAGTGGGGAGGATAGGGTAGGATCAGCCCCCTCCTAGAACCCTGGCCAAGTAGTTACTGAGAAGTCAAGTCTACCACCTACCATACTGTCCACTTGGGCCCAGGACAGCAAAGGTTGGAAGGAGAGAAACAGGCAGATAGGGCAGCCCCCCAGCGGCCCCTTCAGGTCTGATCCCATCTTCCCAATGTCTCTGCGCTGCTTCTAGTGAGTGTCTGAACCCCACCCTCCAAATCAGGTCATTGGCACCTACAAACCAGAACTCAGCTTCCTTTGGCAGAGGGCGGAAGCAGGATTCAAATTCAGGTTCACTTGGGACTAAATCTCGATGTCTTTGTCTGTATGAAAGAGAGATTAAGCTTAATTTTTCCTGACAACACAGCTTGGAGGAGATCAATTATGCATGAGGATATCTGAGACATGGAAGCCGCCCATCGATGCTGGTTAAACTTTACCTCTGCGGGAGCTTCCTCCCCTGGGCAAGCCCCCACACTGACAGCACGCTGGTCAGTTCTGGTCTGAAGAGATGTGCTGGGCCGGGTGGGTGATGCAGAGACCCAGCTGGATTCCCTGTCTCCGGAGCTGGCCACCTAACTCCCGATGCCTCATTGTGGCAGGTGCCTGCTAAATGGAGCGTAATGTCATTCCACGGCCTAAAGTTCTCAAATGACTTCTTATGCCGTCAGAATGAAGGCTAAGCCCAGGGAAAAAAAATGGCACTCGGTGTCCTTTATAACCTGATTTCCACCTGCACTGCAGGCACTTGAGACAAAAGGAAAGAAATGGTCTGAAATCTGAATCAACCGTTTGAAATCCACGGGCTGGAGGGGGCGTGGGTCCTGGGTGACAGGAGCGGACAGCTGTGGGAGCCAAGAGCGGACTGGGACCAGGGAGGAAGAAGGGAGGAAGGAGAACACACTGACCAGCATGTCCAGTTCTCCACAGGCCTTTCCTCGAGGACAGTCTGGGGTTTGCTCACTGGTTTGTCCCCAGCGTCCGGGACAGTCCTTGTGGTGATAGATGCTGAGTCAGTATCTGCTGAATGCGTGATACGAGCATGAATGAATGAATGAGTGAGTGAATGCGTTGGCCTGTCAGGGCCAAGGGTTGACTGACTGATCACTTACACCGTTCACCAGTCCTATTTGGCTAATCAAGGCTCGAAGGGGCACTGACACAGAATAGGGGGTCCGAAGAGAAGAGAGATCACCTCAACTGAGTGGCCTGGACCAGCTCTACAGAAAGCCATAGAAACAGGGAAGATGGAAATCCCGGAGCTGCTGTGGCGCAGCCGCTCAGAAAGCTCCATCCTAAGCCTCCCAGGGTCACCCTGGCTGCAGAGCCCTGGTCAGCTAGGGGCGTGGGCGTGGCTGCTCGCCCATCTGTTTCCGAAGATGGCATTTCCCTGGCACAGATGGTGCCCGGAGTGCCCTCAACGTGTCCAACGACCCGCTGCTGAAGCTCAGCCTGGTCTGTCTCGACCCGTTTCCCCTCTCACTCACCTGCCTCCATTCCTCGCCATGTGGCGGTCTTGCATCACTGTTCTCTGAAAAGAACTCTTCCTTCTGATTGACAGAGGGAAGTCGAGAACATTTGGAGGGATTAAAAGCCCCTCCCCATCTCTGTCTCTGGCTCAGTCAGGGATTGAACCCGGGGCCTTGCACGTGCTTGGCAAGCTCTTCGTTTCTTTAGGAGAGGCATCGGTTTCCCTGTGACCATCCTAGGTCAACCCCATTTCTCGCTTGGAATCCTGGGGTCTGCTTCTAACCATGCAACCTACTGTGTGCTTATTCTAAGACCCGGATTTTTCAGATCAGCTCAAAGCAGAGAGAAAGACAGAGAAAATGAGGAGGAAGAGGAATTGGGACCTCGGCTGGGGCCTGGTTGAAGCTTTTTGACAACTGTAAAAGGCATGTCTTGAGCAACCATGTTCGACCCTTGTAACCCGTGGTTTTATCTTGTCAGATTACAATCCTATCCAAGGCATCTCTCATGTCACCCTATAATGTCATTTATTGAAAAGGAGTGGAAAAGATTATTAGCAGCACTTTGATATATAACTTGACATCCACCAAAATTATCTATATAATGACTACTGCTAATACCCAAAGTGTAATGCTCTCTTGAGAAGGCCACACCCACCCTTGGATGTGTCCTGTTATTTTCCTTGAGTGCCTCTTTCTAATAACACCAGTGCTTAAACCTATGGTAAAATATCTTGTACATAAACTCCAACTCTGTTCACACAGACTCATCTGAACATTTTCTGTGGCAAAGCTTTATCTGAGTAGAAGACTCTGGAACAAGCTCCTCAAGCTGTCGGAGGTGACAACGTAGGACTGTGTCTCTGGCCCAAGTCTGAGAGCTGTGACAAACCTGGTCTCACCTTCTTCGGACATTGTAGCTCCAATTGGAAATACATAACACATCCCTGCCACTTCTCTCTGCTGTACACTGATCCATTCACAACCTCACTTAATCTGTGAGCATATCCT
The DNA here is from genome assembly GCA_023101885.1 of Typhlomys cinereus. Classification (NCBI taxonomy): domain Eukaryota; kingdom Metazoa; phylum Chordata; class Mammalia; order Rodentia; family Platacanthomyidae; genus Typhlomys; species Typhlomys cinereus. Next base: position 1,622,268 of record JALPQD010000071.1, on the reverse strand, counting down.
ACTGCCCTTACTTCTGCATATATTCAAATCAGTCCATTCCTCTTCATCTTGACACCTAAGTCATCCAAGGCAGAATCATTTCCCATCCATGGCAGCTTCTGAACAGGGAGACGCCCAGGACTCTGTCCCTCATCCTTCCCATCACAGAGCTCCCAGCAGCCTTCATCTCTTCCAGGGTCCTCAGCCATCTTTCCAATCACGGGGTCTTTGCACTCACTGTCCCCCACCCACACCTGCACCTAGACATTCTCTCCCAGCTCCTCCAAAGCCTGGCTCCTTTTCAGCTTTTAGGGCTCATCTAGGCCACTTTCTCAGGAAACTCCCAAGCAGTTCTCCCAGAAGAGGATTTGTCCTTCTTTGTGTTCTCATCCACAGTATCTGGGTTATTTCCCCCACTCCCAAATAAAATTGCATTAATTGATGCATTCATATGCATTTAGTTATGAAACTTACACATCTTCTCACTGGATGAATCATTATCTGAGAAGCTTGATTTGTTCACACTTTTTGCCCACAGTCCTGCCCAGACCTGTCACAGAAGATAGGCTCCAGAAAAAGTTGTTCAATAAAGAATCCACCGTGGCCACGCCCTTTCCCCTGTCCATCATCTCAGACTCCCTTAGAACTTCTTGGTGACATCACCTAAGCTCATCTTTCAGTCTCCTCACAGGTCTGTGGGGGATCCATCAGGGGGAAAGACTCAAACAGGCATGAGGGCCATACTGCAGGCGAGAGCCCTGGCCAAGGGGAAAGAGCAAAAGGCTATTGGATAGATGCTTCCCCGTACAGATGGTCCATGCCTGTCTATGATCCACTTCCTCCTCGGAGTCCCACTGTGTCACAGCATTGGGCAACAATCTTTTGCGATTGTCACTCAGGAATCATTGGAATAGGTTCTCTCCTCCGTAGTCACAATGTGACTCCAACAAGTGCAATACCTACAAGTCTACCAGCCACTTAGCACATGGCGCCTACCCGGACTGCTGAAGTCCTCCCACAAATGTCCCAGTTCTCTTGCCCACTGAAATCTGTTCTGGATCCTGGTAGCCAAGTGGTCACCTTAAACCATCAGATGGCCTCGCTCCTAAATGCAAACCCTGCTCTAGTCTCAATAACCACTTGTGCTCCTCACTCCAGCTTTTGAGGATTGCCTTTGTTGGGGCCCATCTCCTTTTTGCTCCAGTCACCCAGAGCTTCCAGCTCTTCTCAACCATGTGACTCTTCTTTTATACTCACAACTCTTCTTTTATACAGATGGCTGCATAGGGTTCAGCTTTCTGGAGGCTTCTCTGGCCAGTCCACCCAACGTAGTCTAGAGCATCACGCTTTCTGAAATGATTTGCTTGATGTGTGCTGAAGAAGACGAATCTCCCGCTAGAAGGCCAGCCCTCCAGGGTCACAAGGACCTTGCATGTGATTTTCTCTGTGATATCCCCACCTTCATTAGATCCCCAGGGAGCTGTATCTGTGTCACATTCTGAATCCGTTCCATGATCACCTTCCTGGGGCAAGAGAGTCTGCAACACTTCACATCTGTGTTTTGAAACTTAACTAAGATTAGCAAATTAGAGTGCAGACCCATTCTCAGAGGGCAGAGAATCCTCTCGCTGATTGACTGACACTTCTTTCCTTTGATCTGGAACAAGAGTTGAAAGGGTGTTCTTTGATTTCCACCTGCTGCCCTGCCTTGCTCCATCTGCCTCTGTCCCCAGGGACAGAACCCTTGGGGTCAGGCCCTCCTCCCTCACCACCTCCCACCTGAAGGCAATCCATCAGGAACTCCAAGCTTATCTGATGCAAAGAGAAATAGGGAAAGACTCCTGGTACAAAAAGCATGGAGACTAGGAAGAGTGCTTAAGCCCCAGGCATAGAAGTCAGCAGAGAAGGATCCTGGGTGGCCGTGGAGCTACCCAGCTCTGACCCAGGGGCTTGCACACTTGTTCTATGTTCTGAATGCTCAACCCATGCAGGGCATCTGGGGAAACACTAGGAAACTGTCTTGCTGTTTGATAGGAGCGGTGATAATTTTTTTCTAATTTTATTTATTGATCATGTGTGTGTGTGTGTGTGTGTGTGTGTGTGTGTGTGTGTGTGTGCATGCACAAGTGTCATGTGTGAGGTCAGAGACAACTTTCATGAGCCAGTTCTCTCCTTCCACCTAGTAGGTTAGATAGTTAGGCTTAGCGGCAAGTGCCTTTACTCACAGAGCCATAACATGCCAACCCTAGAAAGTCGTCACACCAGCTTTACCTGACACTTGCTGAAGGGTCTGAACTGGCCTTGCATCTCTTCTCCATATCTCTGTCTCCTTCTTGATCTCCATCCCTCGCTAACATAAGGAGGAGAAATAATGGCTAATATTTCTGAGCTTGCTGCAAGCCAGAGACTGTTCTGAGCCTTTCAAATGCTTACTGTATGTCATTCACTATGAAATAAGAATCATTGGATTTATATAGCTTGCCTAGGGTCACACAGCTAATAAGGAAAACTGCAAGTCGCTTCTGGGCAAACTTGTTCCAGAGTTTGAGGTCTTAGCAGTTCCTATATCACATCTGCCCACTAAACAAAAGGGGTGATCGTGCCTTGTGAAACATAAGACCCTGGCGTCTCTGCCGGCATGCTTCTTCCCCCAGGACACAGAGGATCCCAGGGGAATCCCTTTCTTCTGGGAACCAGGGACCAGAACTCAGCCCGGCAAAGCAAGGACTCAAATGTTTGAAAGGTTGTAGGGGAATGACTGAATTAGAACAGAAGGATGAAGGAGCTGGTGTTTTGAGGGAGAAGACTGTTCCCTTTCTAACACAAATAGCTCATGCTTGCTAAGCATGGTCAGCCATGGTAGGAGGTATCTCAGATACTCAATACTTTGCTATCACAGCCTCGCACTCTCTCAAGATTCTCACCTCTGGGATTCTTACCCTTGTCTAGGAACCTTCCCCATTGAATCTGCGCTGACTCGTACAACCTAGACATTGTGTCACCACCTTTCTTTGTTCTCTGGAATGGCCCCCTCTGAGGGAGTCTATGCAGCATGCAGTAAGGACGCTCATGCCGTCACATGGTCCTCGGGACTATGTGAGAGGAAGCAAGGCTCTGACCAACAGCCGTGTGAGTGAAACAACTTGCAAGCGGATCCTCTGGTCCTGCTTGAGTCTTCAGATGGCGCGACATCAGCCAACATGTGACCCACTGCCATGAGGAGACTTGAATTAGAGCTGCGAAATGTGAAGAACAAATGGAAACCAAGGCACCACATCAATGTGCTGTCACATCCATTATGCATCCACCCCTGCGTTCCTGACCCGCAGAAGCTATGAGAAATAGAAGATGATGGTGGTTGCTTTGTGCCATTAAATCTTGGGACAATTTATTGTGAAGCATAGGTAATTAATGCACTAACTCAGTTAGGATATCTCTATAATACTGAGGATTAAATTGAGGACCTTGAGCACACAAGGCCAGCTCTGTATCAGTGAGGAGTATCCCAGACTTTTATGTTCATCTTGATTCTCCAGACAGATACAAGGTTACAAGCATCCTTTCATTTGTCCTCTATGAGGATGATCCCTGAGTCTTTGACATAGGTGTTCTTTTAGATAAGCTGGTTGTAATGGTTACTCTTAAACTATTGCTGTGAGAGAACATCCAAAGTCAAACAAGAGAGAAAGGGAAATTTATTCAGCTTACGGTTCCAGAGGGAAGATATAGTTGCTCATGGCTTAGGCGGCATGGCTGGCTGGCCAAAGCTGAGGAGGCTACGTCACTGCAGACATCTTGGAAGCTGAGAGCTGCCAGACTGCTTGCTGTAAAGGCTGACTTCTCCTAGAGGTAGGGTGAGACTAATCCACCTTAAGGTCTACCCCTTGTGACTGCCTTCCTCCAGCAAGGCTCCACCTCTCAAGGTGCCATGACCTTGCCACACCCATGAGACTGTGGGGGACACATTTCAAGCCATGACACTGGTGATGCAATTACATTAAGGAACAGTGGCATGGTGACAGTCTGACAGGGTTGGCACAATTCTGCTTTTAACACTCGGGTTTTCTTAGTCTCAGTTACTTTGTCTGCAGAATTGGAATGATGCCTTCGAAGGACTTTGGAACGTGGATCATCACCTGTCCCAGTCATGCACAGTGAAGAGGCTCAAAAATGAGAATTCTTTGTTGGTGGAAGGTTTTTTTGACATTGTGAATTCTTAAAATAAAAGGAAGAAAGAAAAGGAAAGCCACAACAGTGAAAGCTGTTATAATGTACTTAACAGGAGTATAAGAAGGATGAGTTTCCAGGGACCTGTGAGCCCCTTGAAATTACATGTAAATATTTTGTGTAGAGCTGGATACATGGGGGCCCTGCCTACTCACCTTTGCTAGTTTGTTTATAAAGCATACTCATGTTGGTGCTCATTGAAAGATGCTTAATCACCAGGATTAGAACAGTGAAGACAGTTCAGGGCTACTTCCCGATACTTCCAGTTCTACTCTTCACACTTGCTATGAATCCTGTAGAGTGCCAACTATTGTCCTCATCTCACTTTACAGATCAGAAAACTGGTCACAGATTAAATTGCCAAGGGTCCCAAGTCCATAAAGACCTAGATTGGTCTTGAGTTCCACCCCGGAAGTGCAGCTCCAGAGCTCAGATCCAATAATGTCAGTTGTCCTCACGGCCAGTGTGGGCCCCACCTAGGAACTTGCTAGAAATGCAGATTGCTGGCTCCCATGCTGGAACTCTGTTCTCTCTCTCTCTCTCTCTGTTTGTGTTCATGCTTGTGTGGGTGCATGTGCACATAAGGAAGCCAGAGGTTGGCATTGGATTCTTTCTCTTTTATAAATTTTTTATTATTATTTATTCAATTGTGCATGTGTGTGTGTGTGTGTGTGTGTGTGTGTGTGTGTGTGTGTGTGTAGAACCACGGACAAATTCGCGAACCACCATGGACGCCTCCACCTCCTTCTGCCCCGGGATTCACAGGCTCCGCCCTACCAGGACCTGAAACGCAGGCCGCCCCCGCTTCCGCCTGGCGTCTATACATGGGATCTGGGATCCGAACTCAGGACCTTCCGCCTGCAAGGCGGAGGCGTAACCCCTGAGCCACCTCTCCAGCCCCTCTACCTTAATTTTTGAGGCAGGACCTCTCGCTATCTAGACTCACTGACTTATCTACACTGGCTGGCCCACATGCCCCAGGGAGTCTCCTAGTGTTGCCTCTCCAGTGCTGGGATTATGGGCACACACTGCTGTACTCAGCTTTTATATCAGTGCTAGTGGGCATGGGGAAAGCAAACTCAGGTCCTCATGATTGCATGGCAAACTGAGCCATCTCTCCAACTCCACTGTTTACTCCCTAACCACCCCCACACATACCTTTCTTCCCCCATGGTGGGATCTCTCACTGGCCTGGAACTTGCCAAGTAGGCTAAACTGGCTGGCTAGCGAGCAAGTCTTAGGGGTCCGCCTCTGTCCATATCCCCAGGGCTAAGTTTACAAATATGTGCCATCATGCTTGGATTCTTTTCTTTAAGTATCTTTTAAAAAATGTGTGTGTGTGTGTGTGTGTGTGTGTGTGTGTGTGTGTGTGTGTGTGAGAACGAGTGTTAGGGCATGCACATCTTGAATCCTGTGTTCTGCCATCACGTAGCATCCTGTCCCACCAGCCAGTCTTCCCAGCAGCTGTTCTAAGTGAGCAAATGAGCACTGTCACCCCCTCATAACTCTCGTCCCAAGTCCTTCCTCTGCCAACCAATGTCAGAAAACATTAGAAGGAAAATATCCATGCGGAGTGGTGTGAGAAAGGTTTTTGTCCTATTGGCATCCCACCTGCATCCCTTGCTGTCCTGAAGCTGGACAGCTCCACCGCCGCAGCAGATCACGGGTCCACACTGGGCCTGGGTACCCACGCCGGGCAAGTGAAGAGAAGGGGAGGTGCTCTGTTGCCCCAGGAATGCTATTTTGTTCCTTGCCAGCAACGACGCATCTCACATGCGTGCGCAGCAAACAGATTGCGCCCGGGACTCTCCAGACCCTCTGCCCCAGCTGTTCCTGCCCGACACCAGCTACAATCTCTGAGCCCCCTCTGATATCCAGATGGCAACAGACACAGCGGTAAAGGCAGCTCCAGGCAGCGGCTCCCAGGCCAGCTGCATATTTGATTAACCAGAGAGCTGGGCAGATGTGTCTTATCACCAGGGCTCACAAAGGCGGTAAGCAGGCAGTTCCCAATGCCAGACTGTTTCATCCTCTCCCCAGCTAAGGAAAATATTCACCTGATCCTGATGGCTGGTAATGATGCCGTATGACAACCATGGTGACAGAGAACTGACTGTGATGAGTCAGGTATCCTGTATGTAAACCCTCTGGTGGAGATAGTGTTGTTGTTATTCCTAGTTCACACAAGAAGACAAGCTCAAGGCTTAGAACAGCAAGATAATTTAGCCGAGGTGACAGAGGGAGCAGATAAGACAGGCTCAGATCTGGGCCTATTGGACCTAGTTACTACTCTGACCAGTACAAACAGACACATCCAGTCCCAAGGCTGGCCAGCCTGAGACTAGGACTCACGTTCTCAGGCTCTTAGAAACATCTAAACAAAGGTCATTAAGCTTCACAACTGACTGACTACTGAGCAGACACCGTCTTTATAATATTTGTCTGCTGTGAATTCACTGTGCTGATTTAGAGTTTTGAAAATATTGCATGGAGATGATCCAGACGGTACAGGGCTTGCTGTGTCATCACGAGGACTTGAATTTGGATTCTCAGCTCAGCCGTGACACACACCTGTAATCCTCGTACTGGGGAACTGGAGACAGGCAGATTACCTGAAACTCACTGGCTAGCTTCCCAGCCTAGCTGAATCCAGATTCAATGAAAGATCTGTTTGTTTTTTTTTTTAAGGCAGAGAGCAATAGAGGAAATCACTCATTGTTGACCTTTGGCGTCCATATGCACATAAACGCATATACTTGTATGTCCACCTGCACAAAAATGTGAACACCCCTGCATACATATACTGATTACATCAGGATCTCGGTTATATTGGCATTCGAGCTTGCTGTTGTTCCCCTATATTTTGTGCCCAAGGTGAGTGTCTCACTTGACCTTTTGAAGCCTATGAGGAGCAGAACAAATAGATTTCACCCACGCCTGGATGGGCACACCTGAGACTCAAATAGGGAGCAAGGTCGTGCTGCAGGAGGCCAAGGCTGGGCTCATCCCCGGGCTTCTCAGGCTTCAAAACCTCCACTAGAACCTTCCCCAGGTCGTTCCATCTGGAAGCCTGAAGGAGCACCATGATTTGTTTGCTCCTGGAGCTGTCCTCAAAGATGCTCAGAGAGTCCCCTGTCACTTTCCTGTTCTTAACCCATGAACAAGATAATCTGCAGGCTTGTGGAGCACATCGACTCTGCGCTGGCCTGCAGCAGGCAGGTGAAGGAGGGAAAAGGTCTGGGTACAGGCAGCTCCCAAGGGAGGTGCCACTCTGCCCTCTCCCTGGGGCTGAGGCTGCACTGAAATTGCTGGGGCAGCTCCCAATCCACTGTAACACACACACACACACACACACACACACACACACACACACACACACACACACACACACACACACACACCCCAGAACTGTTGGAAGGATATAAACATTAACTCCTTATTTCTTTTGTTGTGGGTTTACCCACTTACCCTCTATAAAGCCATATGATCTGTTGGGTAGCAACATATCTTTCAATTTGTTTTTCTTCTGTTTGGGGCCTGCACTGGGTGTTTAATGTGCCCACGAGACGAGGATCTGAGGGAGAATGTGGCAAGGCCTGGACCTGAGTGCCCCATTCCTCAGTGGGTACTTCTCGCCTTGGCTATGGTTGAGGATCAGAGAGACCCAGAGTCATGACTCTTGGACTCTATGGATAGAGGCTCCTCATTCAAAGCCAGGTACCTGGGATGCAACAGGAAGCCGTGAGGGAGAGCAGCCGATGGCTCTGAGCCTGGCTGCTGAAGTTTGTGTCCAAGGCTCAAACAGTAGCCATCTCAATCCAAAACATGAACTGCTTTTCAGGAGCAATGGAGGAGCACTGAGCCATGACACAAGTTGTCTTTTCACGGTGGCTGGCATCTGACGTCCCCAGGCTCCTTGGAGGAGAACTGGTCATTCACTCCCAGGGCGATGACGCCTCAGCTCCCGGTGGTGACACTGTAAGGCCCAGGATCTGGCAGGCCGGTGTCTCCTCCCTGGATGCAGGCTAGTCAGAAGGTCCCTTCCATGGACATCTGGTCAGTCCTTCCACTACTTCTGTCCCTTAAAGCATGAAGCCTGAAGGAAGTGCTGGCATATCACCTACAGTGCCAGCCCAGGACAACTGACCTGGATAATTATGGAAGCGTCATTGATGGTTGAGGGTTTGAGCTGTGGACACATTTGTAGATAATTAGTAGCTGAGTTAAGCCCAGAGCAAACCTGCAGGAGATTGTCTAGTTGATGGGGCAGGCCCAGTCCACGGTGGATGGAACCAGGCCCTGGAGAGATGAATAAAATACAAAGAGCTGGTTGAGGAAGTTGGCATCCACATGTATTCTTGGCTAGCCATGCTGGTTTGGCAAGTGTTGCAGTTAGCCAGTGTGTTTGCTGATAAATGACCATCAAACAGCATAAGGGGACAAAGGATTTATTTTCTCTTATGATTTTCTGGTTACAGTTCTCAGTCCAGCTTGACGGGAGAGCACGCACCAATACCAGGCCAAGGGAACTGGTCCCACCATCTCTATATAATGGCTAAGAGAGGGACAATCCTTACTTGCCAGACCAGTATGTCTGGCCAAGTGTACAGAAGGATGCCAACTCTCTCAATCAGTTCTCTGCATTTTATTCCAGGGCCTAATCTCACCCACCTATGAGCTGGGCCTTCCTCATCAGCTAGACAATCTCCTGCAGGTTTGCTCTGGGCCTAACTCAACCACTACTTCTCTATAAATGTACCCAGAGCTCAAACACTCAACAGTCAAGTTGACACCTGTGTCTAACTATGTTAGCAAGTAAGGATAGTCCCTCTCAGTCATTATATGAAGATGGTGTGGCCAGTTCCCTCAGCTCTGGTGAGCTCTCTTGCCAAGCAACTGTATCTAGGAATGTAAGAGACAACAAACCCCTTATTTTCTTAAGCCATTTTGTCATGGTTTTATCAGCGGTAATGCAGAGTAACTGCGACCACAGGCAAATCAACAAATGTCTCTCTGTGGAGTTAGGGGAAGGAAGGGTAGGTACAGTTAGGTGTTGATGTTGCTCTAAGAAGCATCACTGGGAAGATGTTGGATAGCTGTTCTTCAGTGTCTGCAAACCCAGGGGAAGTAATCAACTTGATGGTCCTTCTACTTGGCAGATAGATGGCCCAAAGTTCTGAACAAATGGAACACCTTTTAGTCCCTAGACCGCTTTTATAGGCAGGGAATCCATTTCAGCTAATTTAATTCTATATAAAATGCTACATATTGGAAACTTTCTAAATTGACAACTTTTCCTATTTTCTTCCAATTCTTCCTGTTACATTAGAGGACATTAGAAGAGAGGTTGAGCCACCCTTGATTTCAGCTGAGGATTCATGCCAGAGTACTGTTTGAAGCATTTCTGCAGTACCTCCATACTCCATCCTCACATGGTTTCTAATTCAACTTTGTCCAAGTGCTCTGAGCAGTGGTCTGCATGAAATGACTTGTGTCTGCCTTAAAGAACCTCTCTGTCCAAAAAAAGAAACCAAAAACCTCTCCATCCAATGCTATATTCAGCAATAGTATGTTGAGACCTTGGAACTGACGATGGTGGGGAGAATGGAATTTGAGAAACACAATTCACGGCTTCCCCACTGTGACAGTTCATATTAATTGTCAATCTGACACCTGTGAGGCAGATAGTCTCTATATTAAGGCCAATCTCTGGACATGGCTAAGGGGGATTGTCTTGACTGCATAATTGATTTGAGGAGATTCAGCCCATTGTGGGATTGCGTATTCCTACACCAATTATACAATCAGGATAATTCCCCCACAACCATGGCCAGAGATGAACTTTAATGTAGAGAATGTCTGTTTGTACGTGTTAGGTTGACAGCTAATCCTAATCCAGTTTATCTCTCTCACACTACTACTTTTAACATTTTCCCCTCCCATCAGGAGGACTATCAATTCAGCAAATTTACAGGTATAAATCTGATAGCCCCAGACAACCTATGTTACAAAATGTCTACAACACATTTCTGTCTTCCTTCCTGAAATTTACAAAAACATCTTAATTCTAGCCCTGTGCTTAGCTCTAGATTATAACTAAAATTAATCTTCTATAGATAATGCCTCTGGTACCTTTCAGGAGACGCCTTAGAATGTGATCAGTCTTTTCCTAAAACAAAGTCACTTATAAGGACAGGAGGCAAAAAAAAAAGGAACAGGACACAAGTGGGTGAAGATGATAAAATAGAGAGCACTGCTTGGGAGACAGATAGATGCGCCAAGTGACATTTAGTTTCTGAGACTATCTTGTTGTTTGTGTTTTGTGTTCAGTGCTTAGCAGATTAATCAGAGAAGCTCAATATTGGATCTTGAATTTCTCCATAAATTTCCAGAGTTATTGTGAAACATGTTAACTTCTTATCATTGACATGTCACTACCCCAGTGAGTTATGAGATGAACTATGTCATCTAAAATCACAAATGATGAATCCCAGTTATTTCAGAATAAGACTGTTTAGAGAGAGTTCCTTAAGGATGCAAGGAAGTTAAAATGAGGTCATGAATGTGGGTCTTCATTCCATTTAACTCTGACTTTATAAGGAAAGAAGATTAGGATATATGCAGACACAGAAGGAAGGCTGTGTGAAGACATGGATTGTCTATCTCTAAGCTAAGGAGGGAGGCCCCAGAGAAATTAACTCTGTTCACCCTTCATTCAGACTTCTAGCTTTTACAACTATGAAAAGATAGGTTTCCAGTCTTTTTAACCTCTCAGTCTATGGTTCTTTGGTATGGCACAACTAGCAAACTAACATACCAAGGAAAACAATTTCGTTTTGACTACAAATTTACATGAGAAGGAAGAACTCTTCCTGTACAATGGTTTGGACTGAGAAGCTTGGTTGCCAGCTCATGGTATCATTCATTGGGAAATGATGGCTGTCATAGTTGGGCACCGGTGTCGACTTGACTGTTGAGGCTTTGAACTCTGGGCACATTTGTGGAGTGGTTGGGTTAAGCCCAGAGCAAATCTGCATGAGACTGTATAGCTGATGGGGAAGGCCCAGCCTATGGTGGGTGGGACCAGGCCCTGAAGAGCTGAATAAAATACTGAGAGCTGGTTGAGGAAGTTGGCATCCTTGTGGATACTTGGCCAGACATGCTGGTCTGGCAAGTAGTCTGGTAAGTAAGAATCATCCCTTTCTCAGCCATTATGTAGAGATAGTGTGGCCAGTTCCTTTGGCCCTGGTGTTGGTGCATACTCTTAAATCAAGCTGGACAGACTGGGACTATGAGTAAGAAAATAAACCCCTTGTTCCCTTAAGCCATTTGATGGTGATTTATCAGCAACCATACAGGTGAACTGCAACAAAGGTGCATTTAAGAAGTGGTGTCTACCATAAAAGTCACCAACTTCCCTAAACCTCTGCTTATGAAAGGATATGGAGATGAAGTCCTCAAATGCAATAAGTTAAGTTCCTCAAAAGAAAAGGCTCAGCCAGGAGTTGGTGCCTTCCTCCTCCCCTAGTATGAATAGACCAATCAGACAAAGGAGACCAAAAGCTCCAATCAGATTTAATGAAACTAAAACTAGCCAATAAGGAAAAGCCACTTTTCCAGGATCTGCCTACCCCTATAAATACTTCTGATCCTGCCAATCAAAATGAAGTCTAGCGGAAGTTAGTCACTGGGGATATATATATGTGAAGGGATATGGAGACTCTAAACCCATTCTTTCTCTCTTTGGCCCAGGCAATCATGAAGTGACAGTAGACTCCTCACCATGACATACTGTGTTGCCACCAATTCTAAACAACGGGGCCAAAAACCATAGGTTGAAATCTCTGACTGCTGTGAGCCAAAAACACAAGCTGACTATCTGAGACAGGACAACACAGATCAGAGTAAAAATGTATACAAGGAATGTATTAAAAAAAAAAAAGAAACTACGCAAGCAGGGGCAAACAAACAGACCACCTAGAGAAATATTTACTAAATAAGATGTCTCTAAGAAGAAAGTTCTAATTATATAAACACTCAATTTCCACAAACAAAGAAAAAATAGCTACACATTCAAGAACAATAAAATAAATCCAGGAATGCATTTAAAACATCCTTTAGGGTAAGTAGGTTTGGGGACAAAGGCCTTGGAGAGGCTATCTCTTGGCTGGAATCCCATGGAATGTCACCAAATGTCTTCAAAACAATTGAGACTTCCAATTTATCAAAGGTGAAGCTTACCACTGGAAATTTGCATATGTTGATTTACCTTTTTTTAGGAAGACTCAGGCTAGTCAGGCAAAGTAAATCGCAAAATCTTTTATAGAGTTGCTGGTAAAGTGTTTTGGAGTAGAATGGTTTTAGAAGCAAAAGCGGGTCCACCTCAGCCTTAGAAGTATATCCACAGAAGCAAATCCTCCAGGGATGGGCTAATTTCCATACCTCGAGGCTGTCTCTGATTGGCTGGCTCTCAGAAGTGTGTTCATTGAAGCAAGCTGTCATTCATCCCATTCATCACATTTCAAACTGCTCTTGGTATATTTGACATGGAGATTATGGAACTGTCATTGATAGATGAGACAGGTTTAAAACCAGTTCTGGTGGAAACGTGTTGCCATGATTAGTGAAATTTCAGTTTTTCTAGGAAAATGGAACGCTGTATAACTATCATTTCATTTTATCTGTTTACCTTGTTTATTGCCTGTCTCTATGAGAACAGGGATTTTAATTTATTCATTACAGTTTGTCTGCATGTTGCCAGTAAATTCAGATCAAATGGCTTAAGGAAAAAGGGATTTTATTTTGCTTTATGATTCTTGGTTACAGCTCCTTGTCCAGTTTGACAGGACAGCTTATACCAACACCAGGAGCCAAGAGAACAACTGTGCCCAGAACCCAAGTCTTCAATTGTCAAATTGACATGTACATCTAACTATGACAGATCCTATTGGATTTCCGGGTCAGTGCCTATCACATAGTAGGTGCTTAGTAAAGATTCACTAAGTAAATGAATGATCTGATCTCTAGATAGACTGACCATGAAAGTCACAGGGAAGATGTGATTGCTTTTTCTTATTCTTTATTGAAAATAAATCTTATCATGGGGACTGGATTGGATTTAATCATGACAAATGCTCTTGAACTGAAGATGATTAATGCATGGTAGACAGGACTAAGTCACACAGAGACTGTTGCCCCTATACTGATACTGCACATGCAGAAAGTTCCAGATATGGGTCACAATACTTGGACCAGTGTTTCTTTGCAGGCCTTGGGAGTCCTGGGAGATGGTTTTTTCCACATTCTGGTCTTCCATTTCTAGAAAGTGAATTTCAGGAGGTGGTTTAGGTTAGTGACCAGAGACCCATGTTCTTAATAGTGCTGCTGCTCTGAGGTGGTCTTTCAACCCTTCCAAGTTCCAGTCTCCTCCTCCGTAAAGTAGGACTAGCAACCGAACTCGCTCCACATTATTGTTTTATTCACTATCGCCTCCTCCTTAGAGCATGATCACCCATGTTGTGTGTCTCCAGTGAACCATCCAAGTATTTCTGGTGCAGTATTTATAGTCTTTTCCTCCCTGTAGAGCATAACTATCCCATCGCTATCATGAAACAGAGATGATTTTGGCTTCTACAGTTATATAAGAGTGAAATAAGAACACTGCAGTGGTAGCCAGGTCTATCGTAAAATGGGAGGGAAAGGGTCACAGTACCCCCATCTGGGTGTCCAGTCACTGCTCCCACTTCTCTCCCAGCTACAGAAGGTGCTGAAGTGAAGAGAGGGTGGGAAGTAAACAAAGGAGGGGCTCCATGATGCAGTGTCTGTGAGGTCACCACTCATGATGGGGTGGGACATTGTGGTGATGAAGCTATTTCAGGGTCACCCACACTCCTGTAAGTAACCTGCCACCCATGTTCCTGTGAACGTAATAAACTCACTTTTGGTTCAGCAAGCTGGGCTTGGAAGGAATCATTACTTACTTTTATTGGCCATTGGTGACTTATCTGGGGTGAATAAATGTTTGTTCATGCTTCCCCAGGGAAAGTCACATAACACAATCACTAGTCTATTGCGTCCTTGTTTTCACCAAGCATGTACAGATTTTCTCTTCTCTCTCTTTCTCTCTCCTTTGTTTCCTTCCCTTTTTCTTTCCTTCATATTTTCATTTTTGTCTTCCTTCCTTCCTTCTTCCTTCCTTCCTTCCTTCCTTCCTTCCTTCCTTCCTTCCTTCCTTCCTTCCTTCCTTCTTTCCTCTCTCTCTTTCTTCTTTTTTCTTCTCTCTCTCTCTCCTCTCTCTCTGTTACAATCCATCTGCATGGTTGCTGATAAATGACATCAAATGGCTTAAGGGAACAAGGAATTTATTTTCTTATTGATAGTCCAATTACAGTCTGTAGTCCAGGCTTACAAGAGAGCATGCACCAGCACCAGGCTGAGGGAACTGGCCACACCATCTCTAAGTAACTGCTGAGAGAGGGCGCGATCCTTACTTGCCAGACCAGCATGTCTGTCCAAGGGTACAAAAGAATGCTGACTCTATCAATCAGCTCTCTGTGATTTATTCCAGGGCCTAATCCCACCCACCATAAGTCTTCCCCATTAGCTAGATAATCTCCTTCAGGTTCACTCTGAGTTTAACTCAACCACTAATTCTCCACGAATATGCCAGAGTTCAAACCCTCAACTGTCAAGTTTGATACCTGTGCCAACCATGACACTCTCTTGCCATTCTTCCAGTGCTGGGAAATGAACCTAGAGTTTTGCATATACTAGGCGAGTACTACATTCTTAGTCCAACTTTTGTTTTTATTTTGAGACAAGGCTCACTAAGTCGCCCGGACCAGCTGGCCAGAACTCACTCAGTAGCTCAGCCAGGTCTTGAATATGTGATCCTCCTGTCTCCGTCTCCTGAGTACCTGGAGTTAAAGGCCTGTGTTCTGGACCTGACTGGTCATAGACTTCTCTAAAGAGCTGACTGCCATAGCAGTAAGAATAAAATCTGAGATAATGGCTGCTGTTGAGCATGGTCCGTCCAAAGCAACTGTCTCTCATCTGCACATCCCATAGGTGGAATCCAAGAAAGGTAATAAGATGGATTCTTCTGTTTACTTACTGGTTTATTATTTGATGAAGCGTCTTTCCCTTCACCCAGCCTTACAACAGAAGCTGCAGATGCCAAAGATTTGCTTTTCCAACTTCCGTGGATGGTGGCATGACTACTTGAGGTCAAAGAAATGTAAGTGAAAATCTGCCGTGGAGTCTGGAAAAACTTGCTTTTCTAATACCAAGGATGAGGTCACGGTGCCAACCTCTTCCCTCTTCTTTGCCTTAACTATGGACACGAGGCCTGGAACTTGGGCAAATGTCTAGAGATTGTGGGACAACTGCATTAGAGTACTATTGAGAGAATCGTGGAAATGTGAGTCTGAAATCTCTGGCACTAAAGCCACATGTAGACTTTGTTATTAAGAAAAGCAAAAGAACTTCAAAAAATAACTTCCGATTTTCATTCACGTAGCCCAAAACATTTCTTAGTGGCTTAAGGGCTTCCTATTCAAGAATGAAACCAGTATCGGATGAGGTTCTCTGTATGTCTATTGAAAACATATTGTGTATCAGCCTCTGGAGACTGGTACAGAGGCAGCTGTGGTCTACACAGGACACAGGGGAGAACTTCAAAAGACTGAAGAAATCTAGCCGTACTCACTTCTGCATGCTGAGAATCTCTGGAGGCTTAGATTCATACCTAGTAGGAAAACAAAATGAGGGCTATAAAAGGTAATGACCTCCCTAAAGATGCTAGCAACCTAAGGCCTCAGTTGGTGATTAAGCTAAAGTGTCTGAGCTAGATGATCTTGAGTCACGTGGGTGGGTGTCATGTAATTAAGAGAGAGACTGGAAATTGAGTGAAGGAGTCAAGAGGACACGTTGTATTTTTGCATGTTGCCAATAAATTTACGATCAAAGAGCTCAAGGGAGTAAGGGAGTTTTATCCTTTCTTGGAATTCTGATTGCAGTTTTCAGTCCATCTTGGCAGGAAAAACTTATACCAATACCAGGAGCTGAAGGAACCAACCACACCATAGCCAAAGAATTGCTGAGATATGGTAAACCTCTCTCTCCAGACAGCAAGCCTGGCCAGTATCCAGAAGAATGTCAATTTACTGAATTGGCTTCTTCCATCTCATTCACATACCCAGAGAAAGGTCCCACCTACTATGGGCTGGCTCTTCCCATGTCAATCA
The DNA here is from genome assembly GCA_023101885.1 of Typhlomys cinereus. Lineage (NCBI taxonomy): Eukaryota > Metazoa > Chordata > Mammalia > Rodentia > Platacanthomyidae > Typhlomys > Typhlomys cinereus. The sequence goes on along the minus strand of JALPQD010000071.1, from coordinate 1,605,817 downwards.
GACAATTTCCTGCAGACCTGCTCAGGGGCTTGTCATAACTACTAAATCTTCACAAACGTGCCCAGAGCGCAGTCTTCAACTGCCTGGTTGACAGCTATATATCTAGCTAGCATAAGAGAGAAGCAGAGGCCAGAGTGACATGGCCAGGAGTTAGCAAATTACCTGGAGCCAGTAAGGAATGGAATCTGGTCTGGAGTCTGGAGGGAACAGTCTTGTTCTGGCCTCCAGAACTGCAAGAACGACAAGTCTTAACCACAGCTGTTTCTAGCATAAGGGCCTTTACTTTCAGTGCACTATGTTCTTCTCCTGTTTCTCTCTGATTCCACGGAAATCAAAACCCTTTGTGTTATTATATTGATTAGCTCTAGTATGGGCCAAATGCAGCTCTCCCTTAGTACACTGCAAGGCATGTCTTGTGGGTGCTTCTGACCTTGTGCGGGTCTGTGCCAGCCTGTTCGTGTTCACATCCCTCCTCCCCTTCCCCTGCATACTCCTTCCCAAGAATCTACATTTTTAGGACTCCTTTCTGATTGGCTTCTGATTATGTGAACTAAAAGTCAATGTGAACAGAAGGTGAGAAGAAAGAAGAGGTGAGAATTACCCCCTGTCTCTCTCCCGCCGCCTCATTGACCACCCCAGCTATGGCTGTACTTTCTCTTCGATTCCCATCCATGCCGCTCTTGCTTCTGTGGGTCCAGCTCCCACTAAACACCTGCCACAGTGGTTCTAGCCTCTCTCTTGGTTGCCCTTTCCTAGAAGCAAAATGGTTTCTTGCTGTGAAGAATCTATGGGGTGGTTCAGCTCTTCCATCAATTGCACAAAAAGATTCCCTGTGGGCTGGAGAAATGGCTTGGGGGTTAAGATTCTGCCTCACAAGCAGAAGGTTCTGAGTTCAGATCCCAGGTTCTACCTAAAAATGACAGACGAAATCACGTTTGGGGCCTGCACTTCCACCCCCCCGTGGCAGATCCTGGGAAATCCTACAGGGAAACAAAAAGGAGGTAGAAGCAATCTAGGATGATACCTGAAATCATCCTTGGTCCTCCACAGGGATACACAGAGCCCTCTAAAACACACACACACACACATGCGCGCGCACACACACACACACACACACACATACTTTTTTTAAAAAAAAAAAAGATAATTAAAAGAACTCCCTGTGTCAATTGTTCTCTTCTTGAATACCCTACAGTGGTTGCTTTCCTGACTGGGTTGCTGTCTGCCAAGGCCCCTCACACAATCCTGAATCCTTCCTTCCCTCTGCTCTCCAGCCAGTCTCCGTGCTCTGAGAGTGTGGACTTGGCCTTCTGGGACTGTGACAGCGCTGGATCCTGTACTGGGCTGTGCTGACTCTTTGTCCATAGCTATCGTTTATTTGTTGTTTGATGTTTGGTACAGGAGTGCCCGTAGCCAGGGCTGGCCTTGCACTTGCTGTGTATCCAAGGATGACTTTGAATTCCTCAGCCTCTGTCTCCACTTCCAAAGTACTGAGATTCATGGCACGGACTACAGTGTCCTTTTTTTCCCCGTTTAGTCACAAATTAATAGAAGGGGGAAGCGGGGGCAGCAGCAATGCCTCGTGCCTCCTTACTTCCCAACTGTATCCTACATGGGAATAGAATCCTGAATCTTAGCTGAAATTTTTGTATGCTGACCAGAGAAACCTGCCCTTCCCCCTCTCATCTCTCCAGCTGGCTTGGCACCGTGACTAAAATCTGACCAGAAGAATGTGAACAGATGTGTGGTATGACCTTCTACACAAAATATGAGAGGAGAAATACTGTATTTTTTTTTATCAAAGGGTTAACGTAAAAATATGGCGACTCCATTTGAAAAACACCATTTGATAAGAAGTCCTGAGAGATGCAATGTCATATCAGGAAATTATTTTGTCTTATACCCATGCTTCCTGGTCTGTCCTACTGAAACTGTAACAGTCCTCCTATTTTCCCGCACTTCTGTGTCATTCTCTGTATGAATCAGCTAACTGTGAGGCCAAGCTCTGATTAATCAGGGTGAGGCACAAGACCATGACTTCAGTAATGAAAGCCCAACGGACCGACCGCCTGCTGCTTCTGTCACTCGCCCGAGCTCTGGTGGAGCATCTTTTGACAGAAGCAAAGCTTTGCCTTGCCCGTGGACTTCGGATTGGGTGGTCATTCTTGAGACTCCACATTCACGTCTAACACTTCTTCCCCCCTTTCTCTTCCCTCCTGGCGGTGGTGATGAACAACTTCGGTCACATGGACCAGAGCAACACACAGGGCTGACAAAGACAGAGGATGGAAGGAAGGCACTCCTTGCTATCGCTCCAATACTCCTGATGCCTGCAGATTTAGATGGTGATGTGAAGGAGAGAATCCATGTTGCTTAAGCATGTGTTATTTAGATTTCAGGGAAACAATCAGACATTTGTCCTTGACCACTAGAGTGATATCAAGGGGTATTGAGATAGGCTTGTGCCCAGAGCCTGTGCCATGGTTCTCTGGCACTATACAGACAGCCTATATATTATACTATATATTACATATACTATATATACATAACATTATGTCTGATGGGCTTGTCTAGTCCTTCTCCCTTCAGTGGTGATTCCTGAGATCAAAAATTTTGTGTTTCCAAAATGAATTCTCATTTACTGGTATAGTCAGCAGGTTGCAAACGTCTACCACATGTTTATAGTGTGAATGACTGAATTGGAAACCCGAAGCATGTTTGCTGCCTGTCTCCAGCAGGGAAGTGCGGTGAGGCCTCAGGACTCTTGAGCAACTGTTGCTTTGGGCATCGATCACACTAGAATCATGCAATGCCTGAACGGGCATTAGAATTCTGTGATTTACTCCTTTAATGGGCTGGGAAATGGTTTGGTGAGTAAAGTGCTAGCTGTAAAAAGCATGAAGACCTGCGTTTGGATCTCCAGCACCTGTGTAAAAGCAAGACGGACTGGTGATCATGTGTGACCCCAGTCCCCAGGATCTCATTGTTCAGCCAGTCTGCTCCAAACAGCAAGCTGTAGGTTTAGAGAATGATCCTGTCTGAAAAAATAAGGTAGAGAGTGATAGAAGATGGCACCGGAAGTCAACCTCTGGGTTCCACACACGAATGCACAAACAAGTGCACCCACACACCTCCCCCCAAAGTAGTCATCCAATGGTCTCACTTTGTCCAGGTTGAAGCTAAGCCAGAAGTCTAAGCTAAGCCAGGATCCAAGGTCATGTCCATTGACTGACATCTTGCTGGTGGCCCCACTTTCCAGCCAAGCAAGCGGCTTCCATTCTTCCCGGCTCCAGGCTCTGGGAGCTCCCTGGTCTCTCCACATTTCCTCTTCCAAGATCTGGATTTGGAGTGGGGAGTTCGGCAGAAGGTATCCTCTACTTGGCTGTCATGGCGCAGCTTCTAGAATGGTCCGCTTTGGCACTGCCTGCCTGACAGCAATGACACCCAGTTATAGCTCCTCAAAGCTGGGGTTAGCTTTGAAATTTCTTCCTTCCTTTTCTGAATTTGAGTCTGTAATATATCAATGCAAAGAGCTGAGCAAAAAAAAAAAAATCAGTTTTGATAGTCCTCAGGCCAGACTTCCGGCCCTACATGAGACTCCTTTACTTCTGTCTACCATTGTTCTGCAATGATGGTCATTCTGACCATCCTATTGAGTCTCAGGTGGAGGAACTAGATCTGAGTGCAATCCTGCGGCAAGGGCTGCAGGCTGCTTTCCCGCCAAAGACCCGCTTCATGCTTTTGTGAAAGGCTGATGCTCCTAACTGAATTGGTCAGTGAACGCAGCCCTCTTCCTGTGAATAAGAACCAGTGAGGAGGGTGGGCAGAGAGCCGATGAGAGGGCAGGGGGAGGGTCCTTTGGAGAAGGCAGTGAACCCCAAAGAGAGAGCTGGGCAAAAGAAAGTGAACCTGGACTCAGCCCAAGGGGTTCAGATTTAACACTTACAACTTGAGGGTCTGTGAGCAAGTTAGTTAACCTCTCCGAGGCTAGGTTTTCCATGTAAAGCTGATGAGCGTGCCTGTCTCCCGAGGTTGCTGGGTCGAGTCGGTGCGCACGATGCACAATAGGTATTCATGGATGTTTATGTCCTTCCACAGGGAGACAGCAAGAAAGTAGGATTCTAAGACTGGACTTACAGCTGAATCAGCTACACCTCGGAAGCTGTGGAAGGCCATGGATGTGCCCACTGAAACCAGCCCCCACCTCGGTCCTTGAATAGCTAGGGAATGCAACCGTTGTCCCACCGGGACTTTGCCTATGGGGAGAGACTCAAGAACAGGCCCAGCGTGGGGTCATGTGCCCCCCCCCCAACACACACACCTGCAACTGCCTGTCCCCTCCCTCCGTGCTCAGACACATCACCCTTGTCAGACCCGACAGCAGCCGGCTTCATCTCTCTAATTGAACTGTGGTTTGCGTTCATCAAGGAAACAGCAGGGATTCCAAATTAAATTCCAACATGCAATTTATTCGAGATATAAGGCCCATCGAGAGACTTTCTGCAGAGCCTTCTGCCTCCCTTGTCAGCGGTGGGATTCTGTTGCCGGGGCAGCCTGCCTGACGCGTCTCCTGGGCCCTCGGTTCTCTTTGGAGATGCCGGCTAGCCGCTCTCCCATTTCACAGACTGGCTTGCTGAGGCGCCGATGTGGGCTTTGGAGGAAGCCCTAGGACTCACCGAAGCTGGGACTGACATGTGGCGCCTCTCTTTGGGGATTAGGCATGATAGGGTGTCTTTCTGGTATAGCTTGAGATGTTGAATGAGCGGGGGCCGCATGCTCAGCAGGGTCGGGGTGAGGAGGAATCTCATTGTGACGATCAGCGTCATCCTAGCAGCATTCATTTGCTTGGGAGAGGCATCTAAGCACACTTCTCACCAAGGCTTAGACCCTTCTGGGAAGACTGAAGTGCCAGAGGGAGTCTCAGACTCCTTCCTGGCACCTGTTCCCCACCTCCATGACACACCCCCTCAACACTGAAGTGCTCCATGACATTGGAATCAAGATGACAGTCGCCAGAACTTGCAGGCTTGAATCAGCGATTCAGCAGTGAGGGCAGAAGAGCAGGGATAGTGTCCCCTACAAGTGGCTGTCCCCTGGCCCTCTTCCTTCTTAGTTCTACCCCTGAATGGCAGAGAGGGGAAGTCACCCTGAAAGCCCTCCTCTCCCACTCGCCCCCGGCCCTGTTACCCTCTACAGCCTGTGGTTGTTTACTGTCAGAGATCAATCCATTCCACACCAGCAAGCAGAGCAGAATGCCAAGTGGCATTTGGGGTAAAGTGGGGTGTGGCACAGGGATGGGGAAGAACAGGAGGGGGGTGTCCTAGAGATCAGAGATTCCCAGGGGAGAGCTTCTGGAAAGTCAGCCCCACCTTGCGAGGCTGTACTTCCTTCTGGGTCTGTGATGTAGCCCTCACATCTGCTCAGCTTCCCACATTCTGAAGGCGGAAAGGAGGCAGGTGAACAGGACAGAGAGGAAGCTCTAGAAGGCCTTGTGCAAAACCCTACAGTAAAATAAGCATGTGAACAAACCGGGCAAAGAGGAAGACAGGAAACCCCTACATTCAGCGCCTAACACTGGCTACTCCCAAGTGGGACACAGAGGTAGTCCAAAGGGTTGAGGGGGTCCTGGGGCTCCTTATAATTGTACGACTTAAATCCCTGGGTGATGATTTAAAACGCCAATGAGACATGTGCCCATGAAGTTGTACGTACAACTACACGTAGGAGAGAGGGAGAGTGAGTGAGCTACTCAAAGGAGCCAGAAAACCTGTGCGGTTGGGCGGTAGCCCGAAAGCCTATTCTCTGGGCAGAGAAGTCGCAGTGCTCCTCGCTCCAGCCTTCCTGGCCTTGGAATTGGACTGGTGTTGCCGCTTTCCTGGATCTAATGTTTTCCTGGGTCACGGCTGGTTCCTCGGCTCAGGATCCTGAAGAATGCAAGCGAGGACTGGAAGGGCGAGCAAGCAAAGTTCACTGACAAGGAGTTCAGGAACGACGCCCTGCAGCCAGGAGGGAATCTGAACACAAGTTGCCAAATAGCACTCTAGATTGGATGTCTTAGGTCTTGGGAGTGGGCTAGTTAGGTTTCTTCATATATGTAAATGAGGCGCACTGAGTTGGGATGACGATGGTTGGTTTGTCACGTGAACGTAAGTTACTGGAAAAGTCCAAACCTGCAAGGCCGATTAATTCTTGTGGAGAGGGCAGGAATGTTGCAAATCTAAAGCCAGATTATCTTTGATTATCTTTAGCCATTCGTTATCTACCTCTGTATGTGATTCAACATCCGGGTGACTGTTAGGTGTATTCTTTGGAATGTACAACCAGACCCCAAGTTTCCATCCATGAAAAGGCTAAGAATGTCAACAGATAGTATCCAAAGCCTATTATAAAGATTTCTCTGCTTTTCAGTAACCCACTTATGTGATATATTCACCAGTATATTTATGTCTTGATTTATGTTTTCCTTTGTTCTGTGATTATAACCTCAAAAAACCTTACTATGGTGGAATGCATGGACCAGAATCTGTGTTACTGGGCTATGCTTACTCATATTTGACTTCAGAGTAAATTGTATTTTCCCCTTAAGGTGAGAGCTGTGTTTCTTTATTAACAGTTCGAATGTATATTGGAATTCTAAGTCTTCAATAATATCATAATTAGATTCAGGTGTCAACTTATGTTTGGGGGTTTGAGCTCTGGGCATATGTGAAAAGAATTGGTGGCTAAGTTAGGCCCCGAGCAAACCTGCAGGAGTTGTCTAGTTGATGGGGAAGGTCCAGCCTATCATTGGTGGGGTTAGTCCTTGAGCAGGTGAATAAGATGGAAAGAACTGGCTAAGGAAGTTGGCATCCTTTGGTATACTTGGCCAGACACGCTGTTCTAGCAAGTGAGGATTGTCCCTCTCTTGGCAATCCTGTGGATATGGTATGGCCAGTTTCCTTGTCCCCTGACATTGGTGTAAGCACTCTCCTGTCAGACTGGACAAGGAGCTGTAACTAAGAACCATAAGCCAAAATAAAACCTCTTGTTCCCATAAGCTGTTTTGTCAGGGACTTATCAGCAACATTGCAGGCTAATTGCAACAATTAGAGAAGATCCAGGAAAAAAAAACTGCCAAAAAACGCCGAAGGCCCTTCCCCCCAAAGCCCTTTCCCAAGGAGAAGGAAGAACCTGGAAGAAAAATAGAAATAAAAGCTGGTGCTCAGCAAGGCCGGTGATGAGTCTGGGTGCTTCGTATCTCAATTCTCGGACTCTTGTGTGTTCCTTGGGCTTGTGTAGGAAATTTTTATGTCATCACAATTGACCACTGGTTTGGCCTGGACAAGCAGATACCCACCTTTGTTCTTGGTTAGGCCTGGAACCCTGACTGACTGCCTGCAGAATGGGGCTGACCACCTACCTCTTAGCAATTTGTCTCTGCTTCTGTGGCCACTGTGTATCTCTGCTAAGTTTCTGGTGTGCGGACACAAGCACTTGGAACCTGTAATGGTTACTCTTAACTGTTCTGTGAGAGAACACTATGAAGCAACTTGGAAAAGTTCAGTGAGGACCAGAAAAACAGGATAGAGATGCCATATCCAATGATAATGCAAGTCGTGTATATGTGTGTGTGTGTATGTGTGTGTTCATGTATATACATTTTGCATGTGTATGCATTTGTGTGTGTTGTGTGTTGTGTGTGTGTACCCATGCACACAGATGCATGCACACACAGACACATGTGGAACCCAGAAGACAGCCTTGGGGTATCTTTTCTCAGGAGTACCACCCATTTTCCTTTCTGAAACAGAGTCTCTCTCCTTGGCTTGCAGCTTGTCAAATAGGTTAGGGTCCTAGGTCCTCTCCTCTTTCGGCCTTCCTAGTGCTAGTGTTAAAGGTGCATGCCACTGAATTCAGTTTTTCTTATGTGGGTTTTGGGATTGAACTCATGTCCTTATACTTGCAATGCACATCTTCAAGTGCAGGGTCTGTTAGCTGAACCTACACCACTATGTGGGTCTGAGTTACCAAGGGGCCTGACACTTTCAGAAGCTTGGCTCTTTCCTTGAGAAGACAGGACTCCAAAACGGAATTCTCTCCAGGCTTTGTGCCATCTCCCCTCCTGGACATAATACCTGAAGAATTAAAAGCAGGGACTTAAGCAGGCATTTGTGCACTCATGTTCATAGCAACATTAATAGTTAAAAAGGAAAACAAATCTTACATCCAGAAATAGGTGATGGAGAAACAACGGGGATATTTCTATACAATGGAATGTTGTTCTGACTAGAGAAGAAATACAGTTCTGAAACATGCCACCATGTGAGTGAAACATGGTAAGTGAAATAAGCCAGACTCCAAAGGAAAATACTGCACTGTTCCATTAGGTACCTAGGATGGGCCAATCCACAGAAGTAATAGAGCAGAGACCAGGGGATGGGGAGGAGGTGCTGAGATGAAATTATTTATTAGGCACCATGTCACAGTGTTGGAGGATCAGAGACTACTAGAGATGAATGGTAGTAATATAATGCAGTAATGTGAATATACTTAATGCCACCAAGCTGTATACTTAAATTAGCTGAAATGGTAAGTTTCATGTTATGTGTATTTTGTCACAAAAAGTTGTTGGACATGAGAAATTTTTTTCTCCTCCTTTCTTGTTCTACTTCTTCTTCTTCCTCCTCTTCCTTGAAACAGGGTTTTACTATGTAGCCCAGGCTGTCCTTAAGCTTGCAATCCTCCTGCCTCATCCTCCTGAGGCATATGTCACCATGCAGTATTTCCCTTTAGAGAGAGGGGAAACCGAGGCACAGAAAGAGGCAACTCAGCAGCATTTATCTTAACTCTCTAGGCAATTAACTGTGGGTCACTGCTCACAGTTTGGGGGTCAGGCCCCAGGTTGGTGGCCTCCAGGTGCTAGCAAGTAGCACGTGACCAGACGAATCATTCAGTGAGTGAGGTAGGGCAGGCATAAGGCAAGAAGAAGTGGCTGCCGAGGTCAACTGAAGACCCCATTTTCTATCACAATAGGGCAGTTGCTCTGGGACCATTTGACTGAGTAAGGAGCCTGGAATCGTCAGACATTCTAGAACTTTCAGAGATGTCAGAAATCCAGATTTTTTTTTATATGTACTCTTCTGAGCTTCAGTTGTAGATAACATATTCAAATATAGGGACATGCAATCATATCTGTAAGCCAAGTGATAGATACATGTAGGTCGCATATGATATCTGGGCTGGAAGTTTGCGTACTTAATGTTTGAGTAATAGAGACATCTGCAAAACCAAGACATTGGTCTTAGCAGCAGATGTTCAGTGCTTGCTGATTTTGAAAGGTCACGGTTCTCACTAATGGCTGATAACGCAACAAACAAACAAGCAAGCAAACACGAGCAATGCATTTCAACCTTCAGACCTTCTGCTGGAGAGATCAACAGAGATCAACACACTGGGCTTGCTCCAAAGAGCAGAAACAGCTCTGCTTGAAAACTTAACAAGCAAGGATGGGGATATAAGGAGCAACGGAAGGACAAATGGTAGAAAGAGAGGGAAGAAGACTAGAGAGAGGTGATCTAAGAGGAAGAAAGGAGTAGGGAGAAGATTCATTCTTTCAGGCTGGAAGAACTCTTCCGGAAACTCATTCCTGAGCCTATAAGCAACCTGTTCTGGCTGGACACACCTCAACTGATAATTTTTACTCTGTTGGTTCTTAATATATTCTTACAAGGCGTCAGTAAGCAGGAAGGAGAAACCATGGAAGAAGGCCCAGTAGCCTTCCTCCTGGCGGAAGGCTAGCCTTCCATTTTCTTTTCCTAATTCTTCTAACTTGATGATCAGACCTGTGGCCCATCTATTCGCTATTTCTGTCAAGGGAGGGGACCTCTTGATGATGTTGTTCAGTTACCCACCCACCCTTACAGCTGCCCTTGGATGAACATCCCCTCTAGCAGTAGAAAATTCCGTCCAAGCTCAAACTGATCATCAACAAATGTGTCTATGTCTTTCCAGTTCCCAAGACAGACTGTACCCGTACAAATTGTCTAAATCATTTATAAGAGATGAGACCATAATTTAAAAATGGAACCTCTCCAGTTTTGAAGCTATGAACTCCAGTTACAGGATGGAAATCGGACGAATTAAAGGTCAAAAATGAAATTTCCTTTTTCTCATTGCTTATATAAAAATTAGCAGTTGAGCACTTCCTGACTTCATTCCAGATTATTGCAAAACAAGAATCTTTGCACCTGGAGGACAGAGTGTCTGTTTTGGAAACCACTGATGGCCCAAGATCAAGGTCTACCAGAGGAGTTGAGAGGACCATTGTCTTCATTCTTGGACTGTGATTCCTGTGGTCCACTTCGTCCTGTGATTCTAAGGATAAGTGTACCAGGGAAACAAAACTACTAAGGAAGGCATTGGCCTGCAAATGTGTGTGTGTGTGTGTGTGTGTGTATGTGTGTGTGTGTGTGTGTATGTGTGTATGAGAAAGAAGGAAAGAGAGAGGAGGGATGAGAGGTAAAGAGAGAGAGAGAGAGGAGAGAGAGAGAGTGCCTCAGTCTTCTCCATTAGTTCCCTTGTTGCGATACCATTTTCTAAACTTAATGGGGTAACCTCTTGACCTTCCTTGTCTGCTTGTTTTTTTTTAAACCTGTTCCAGTGTTTAAAACACCATCTGTTCCATAATGTCCAAGTTTTATTTTCCTCTAGATATTGATGCATGCTCGTCCTCAGATGCAAATAAAGGGTTAATGATACAAAGTCTAGTTGCCATCACAACACGTGTGCACGAGTTGTGTGTGTGGGGTCCCTGATAAAGCTGACAAGGTGGCATCATAGTTCTGATCTATCTGATTTAAAAACTCTGAGCAGGTCCGTGGAGAGAGAAGTCTTGGTGAGATAATCACCCCATTTTAGCATTTACAGCTCAAAGACAGTTCTGGAATCTGTGAGTTAGTTCACAGCTTTATTGGTGGGGCCCACCCCAGAGGACCCTCTCACTTCTCAAGCCTAGCATGCATCCTCCTGGACTTGCTCCGGGGGGGGGGGTAGAAAGGCTGTTGGGCCGCCAGGATTCTCCAGCTGTCACTGTGCATCTCCGCCAGCTCTTCCCACATCACCCTAAGCCCTAATTTCCATATGCAATCCTTCACTTCTGTACTGCGTGCGGTGGCTCTGGCTGATCCCAGAGAACACAAACATCGCTCTCATGAAAGAGCCACTTATTAGATGTAAGCCGAGCCAGCAAGTGGGGTCAAGACATTCACGTTCCCTGGAGATTGATTCCAACTGCAGGGATGAGGTGTTGCAGCAGTTTCGCTTCCATTTACAAGGAGGGCAGCACAGGTCTCTTCTTTCCGTAATTTCTACAATGCGTTTCTCCGTTCCATGCAGGAAAAGAAGAATCTGAAAGCATTTGGTGACCAGGACCCAAATTGGCCTCCTGCTTTCTCCCTGGTCACACAGCTAATCTGTTTCCACTGGGGTGGGTAGGTGTGATCTAGGGGATGAATTTGAGGAAAAATGTGTGTGTTGTTTCCATGTCCTTCCCCTCAACACTGCTCCTTCCAGTATGTCTCCTCTGTTGCTTCTCTGGGACCGCTCAGTGGGGTGAATGTGAGACACATGCGAAGTCACATATGGCGTGACACTAGGCCATCAAAGTGATTGTCCTTGGTCAAACCCAACCCAACAGAGGCATCAAGTCTACTTAAATAAATACGCTTTCTCCACATCATTCCCCATGCTCAGGTCTTCAAGTTCCACATCTGATGTAATTCAGTCCCTTAAATCCCGTGATACCAGCTATCCCAGGATTTTTAATGGTATTCTAGGTATTGATTTATCCTAGCTTTCAGATGCAGATAAAAGGGTTAATAATGGAAAGTCTAGTAATAGTACAATGAGGGTCCAAAGTGAAAAATGGGAGCGTATTGTATGTATGTGTGTGTGTGTGTGTGTGTGTGAGAGAGAGAGAGAGAGAGGGAGAGAGAGAGAAAGTTTGTGGATGTGGGCACACATGACATGCACACACACACAGAGATCAGTAACCACCTTTGTGTGGCAATTCTTGTCTTTCCACTTAAATAACAGGCTCTCTATCTCTGTGGCAGGTTAGCCTATGAGCTTGCAGACAGTCTCCTGTTCCACTTCTCATGTCCCCACAGAGGAGTAGATGCTTTTACTACTAAGCCCAGCTTTTATGTGGATTCGGGGGACCTGAACTCAGGCCTTCTGAATTGCAGGGCAAGCACTTTTACCCAGTGATTCCTAGCTGGAATAATATTTCTGATTCATCATTCTAAAACACTGTGCAGGTCGGGGGGAGGGGGGGAGATGGGAAGCCCCGCTGGGATAATTGTCTCATTTCAGTATTTTCAGTGTTTGAGGGTGGTTCTGGAGTCTGTGAATTATCTCATGGCTTTATTTATGTCTGGGTGGCCTAGTCCCGATGACATCTCACTATTGCTGTGGCGGGGCTGCCAATCAAGGGACTGAATCCAATCCATGGTGATGATTGTAGGAGAGAGTATTTTTCTTCAGCTATTGTAAACTTGGTGGATGTTTTTCCACAAAGTCAATATGAACAGAGCAGGGTGAGAAACTGACAAGAGAAACGTAAATACTTTTTTCCCCACATGTGTGTGATAAGCATGTGTGTATGGGTTTTCCAGTGTGTACATACACATATGGGGTCTGGAGTTGACATTGGGAATGTTGCTTGGTTGCTCTCTACTGTATTTACCGAGGGAGGGTTTCTTATTAAACACAGAGTTTACCAATTCTGCCTAGTTTGGCTAACCAGCCAGCTTGCCCTGGGAATCCTGTATGACTCCTTCGTGCTGGGATTTGTCATACTTAGGCACAGTGTCAACTTGACAGTTGAGGGTTTGAACTCTGGGCACATTTGTAGAGAATTAATGGTTGGGTTAAGCCTACAGCAAACCTGCAAGAGATTGTGTAGATGATGAGGAAGGCCCAGCCTATGGTGGGTGGGACTAAGTCCTGGAATAAAATAGACAGCTGGTTGAGAAAGTTGGCATCCTTGTGTACACTTGGCCAGACATGCTGGTCTGGCAAGTAAGGACTGTCCCTCTCTCAGCTGTTATGTTGAGATGGTGTGACCAGTTCCCTCGGCCCTGGTACTGGTGCATGCTCTCCTGCTAAGATGCACTAACAACTGTAACCAGGAATCCTAAGAGAAAATAAACCCCTTGTTCCCATAAACCATTTGAAAGTGATTTTATCAGCAACCATGCAGGCTAACTACAACAGAATTATAGGCAGCCAATAGCTCTATAGCTCTGGATTTGGTTGCAACAGACAGTACTTGTTCTGAAATTTAATTCAGTTAATCTTACGACTTGAAGTTTTATTACTTATAGCTAGGAGATTCTCATTAATGTCTTATGAACTTGTTAACTACAGGATGTTAAAGGAGTCAATAGAGTTGCTCACTGACCTTTTTCCTAGTCTCAATGGATGCATATTTTTTCCTTAGGTACACGTGTGATACCACCAGTTGTAACCACCTGAATCTTTTTCATTCAGTTGAACGTACTTACATTGTCTGTGGATTGCAGCTAAGTGGAGACGGTAGGCATTTTCCAGGTCACTCACCCTCAGGAACTTTCTTTTCCTTGAATTTGATTATGATTGTGAAGAACTTTTTCACTGAGTCGTTATTTTCACTGATATCTCGCTGTTCAAGGGGCCTCTATTAATCTTAACACTGTATGTTCTATTCTGTCTCTGTATAGGTGAGAGATTAATCTTAGATGTCACTCTCAGCGACAGGGACCCGAGTCCTCCAGGGTTTATCCTATTTCTGCCCCCTCAGTTCTGAGCACTAAGGCTGAGCTGTGCCTCCTCCCACCCTCTATTTTCATTCATTGGAAAAGAGCTAGTGAAACAGATTCCAATTTACCTCAAAGAGCCTTAGATTGTCTGCTCTATCCGTTCTTTTTGGGTCCAGATAGCCCCCAAACCATTGTGCAAATGTTTCTGTCTGTGATTCCCTTAGCTTTAGATTCATGAACCCATCGTAGGAATAATGCTCAAGGCCAGGAGTGGACAAATTACAGTCCACAGGTCAGAACCAGTCACCTGCACAGTTTCCATGGAGTCTTATTGGAATTGAGCTACCCCCATTCATTTATGTGTGGTCTATGAGTTCTTTGCAGCTGCTATAGAGACTAAATGGCCACAAAGTGAAAAATATTATCTAGCCACTGTTGTCAATGTGTGCTATAGATTGGGGGACTATAATGGTTTTCTTGTGTTGGGGTCTGTCAATAAAAGATGGTATTCCTAAGATACCCCCAGAAAAGAAGGAATGAGAATGTTAACAAACCTTTAGGATTGTTAACAAACAAATCTGTTTTCAAAGGCATACTTTAGGCCACTTGGGTTGGGCTGTGTGACTCACAGCACACACTTGTAAGACCACTGGTCTGATTGTTCCACTTTATTTAATTTTATAGAATATTTATTTGAGGGAGTATGTGTGGGGGATGAGATGCCATGGCATGCATGGGCAGGTCACTAGGGCAACTTTCAGAAATCAGTTCTCGCCTCTTACCATGTGGGCTCCAGGGATCGAACTCAGGTCCTCTGATTTGTACACAGACTCCTTTACCCGCTGAGCCATCTCACCACCCGCCTCAGCTCCATTTTCTTAAGAAAGCTGGGGAGTAATCCTTGTCCTAAATATTGGTTTTGAAAGTCTGCATTTCGATGTCCATGTAGATTTCAATTTTGGCCAAGGATGGAAGTACTTCTGGGCACCCTGAGTCTCATGGACCTTACGTCACTGTTGTACTGGTCCATGTGTGGTTACAACACTGTCCTTGGTGGACTCTGTCAACTACCTGTGGCTTGAAACTAATTACTAGTTTAACAGTATAAGATCTATAAACTACCTTTGATTATGTGGTAAGACTGTACAACTGCTTCAGACCACCTGTGAAATCCTACGCATCCATCCCATTGTAAAATCTCATCACTGTATTATTCTTTTTTCCTCATTTTATTACGGTATAGATTTGGGCAATATATTAAAAAAATCCTGGTTGAAATAGGCTAAAAATATTGCTAGCTATGTGAGTGAAGCTAAGACAGAAATGACTGCCTTCTTTTTGTGTCGCTACAGGCCAGAAAATTGGGTCAAGAACCATTCACACCAGCACCAAGAATGAAACCACGAGTTTATTTGAAAGTATAAAAATTAAAAAAAGCCTAATCCAAGAATAAAAAGCAACCACGCACAACCTTTCCAGTTTGTAGTAATTTTGAACATCACACGCTATTTATTGACCACTGAGTTGCATTTTTTTTTAAAATGTCAATTACAAGGTACAAAGAGTTAAGTTAGGAAATGAGCTATCAACTGTTGTGAGACTATCATAATGTTAAAACAGAACTCTGCTCTCATTTGAGAAAAACAGCAGAGATTTTTTTCCCCCTGGTTGTCAGAGATTTGGGCAATATATTAAAAAAATCCTGGTTGAAATAGGCTAAAAATATTGTTAGCTATGTGTTTGATATCTTGAGAGTGTGTGTTTGCATGTGTGTAAACCAACTCCTGAAGTTTTGCTCCTATTTACTTTTTAAAAAAAAATCCATTAAAAAACCAAATCTGTCATAAAAATGTCTCTGTGTTTGTTTGAAAAGAAAAAAAAATCCCATCAATAGACTGTCTTATCTTCTAAAACCATTTGTTTTTCTTAAGATGCCTGGGAGCAGAAAAGCATGTAAGCTTAACTCACTGCACAATTAATTAAAAGTAGAATCCCTTCCTCCAAACAATTCTCAGAGCACCAGGAAGGCAGGGCCCATCGAAGGGATGGAAGGGCCCCACAAGAGACACTCGGCCAGACTCACCGTGTCTGCCATCTACGTTCTTTCTGCACTGGATTGCTCAAAAGTAACTCAAGTGCTATTCTGAAAACGAAATACACAAGCAACCAGGCTCTTTTGCTGAACACAAAATCAATCCACCCAAGTGTCTAGCTTTCCTGTAGTATACTTCAAATTTGGTTATAAAAAGGAGGCTTCACACACTGTCGCTGAAGGCTCCTTCAGCCTTGCTTCTGGTGGGCTCTGTTTTAACTAGCAGGGAGGGGGCAACTGTTTTATGCTATGGGACGCAACCTCAAGGGGCGACAGCTGCCGCAGCAGTTCCCCCTGGTTCTAATATTGTCCCTGGTCAGTGTAGCTTCTTGCCAAATAACACCAGGTGATTTTTCTACTACTGCCAGAGGGGTGGCTGGGGATCGAGAAAGAAGGCAAGTGACCCAGAGGCAGAATCCTTCAAGAATGCCATAATAATAATATCAGATGCCAATGAGCAAATTCCTAGCATGCAGGTTAGTGAGGGGAGAATTATGGGCGGGGCTTGTACAGTATCACTTCCTGTTGCATCTTTCTTTGGACCTCACTAAAAGAAAAAGAGAGAGAAAAACAAAAAACAAAATAAAGAGATCGCTTTTCTATACACATATAAATAGTCCCTTAACTAGAAGGGGGGAAAAAAAAACCCAAACACACTGTTTCAAATGCATTTCTAAGAGATTTAAAAAAAATCCAAACAGGAAAATCTTGACTCAAATAAGCTACTGTCCATGTCTCTCAGAGGAGAACCCTTTGGACAGGTCTCACCTTGACTTTTAACCCTAACCCTAGCCAGGTGCACTGTTCTGGAGTTGTATGTGCAGTATGGTGACCTAGGTACTCTCATAGGAGGTACTGGATGTGTCTGTCACTGAATGTGGCCCTTGAGTCCAGACACACAGGTAAGACAGACTCCAGGGGTTCAGGAAACACGAGGGGTCACTGTTGCAACTACAGGGATGAGAGGAGAGGCTGGGTAAGGTTTACCGGGACGGAGGGCTTGTTGAGAAGTTTGGCCCAATCAAGCTGTGTCCTCATCCCTTGGCTGTGCCAGATCTGAGCGGGTGATGGTCCAGAAGTCAGAGGGACTGGGTGGGAGACCAAGGCAGAGAGCCAGGAGCTGAGAACTCACGGCAAGGCCTTCCTGCCTATTCTAGGACGAGGCGAGGGATCTCAGTCCCCAGGGGAAGGATGTTCTCAGAACTGAGGACTCTCAGGCAAACTTCTAAAGCCAGGACAGAAAAATCCTTAGTCCTTTGTGAAAGAAGAGAACGTTGCTGAGGATCGGAGGGTGAAGTTTTCTTTGGCTTCCTGCTGAAATGAGAGTATCCCACGGGAGCATGCCAGACAGGTGACCATGGCCATGCTGATGCTTTTCAGACCAGCCAACCATGACGATCGCCTGGTAGGATCCTCCAACCCGAGTCTCCAAACGTGGCTGTAAGGTGGCAGTGCTGGGGACACTTTGGTTCAGTGTCTTCTGATCTCCGGAGCACCACACTTTCCCGGACTACTAACCGGGACCTCCAGAGGGTGTACCTTCATGTGCCTACTCAGAGGGCCTCCCACAGAGCATCCTGACTGCCAGGCAACACAAGGTTGTGATCGTGGGAGAGATGACTATGCACCGTGCCAAGTAAAGAGTCCAGAAAAATGCCAGGTCTCCCTCCAATCTGGAGGAAGAAGAGGAGGAGGAGGAGGGGATGGAGAGGCAGTCGACACTCCAAATCTCAAAGGACATCCCCTGAGCACAGGTTGTTAGCATCTAACAAGTCGGAGCAGATTTATCCATATGGACTTTGGAATTGCTGGGTTTTAAACTTCTTCAGTGCCCTCACTGGGCACAGAGTCCCTGGGCTCAGCAGTGCTCTCTGGAGGAGGGCTAGGCTGCTCTGGGCTATGACTGGCATCTTCCACACTCAGAAGGCTGCTGGCTCCCTGGGAGCTGGCACTGTTGGCACTTCCTGACCGAGAGCGGTAAGGCGGCAGGTCGGCTTGGTTCAAAGACTCGGGGTCCGAAGAGTAGGGCGGTGGAGGAAGATCATACCACGCAGGTCTGCAGCGGAGAAGGCGGGAGGATGGCAGGGGAGTGGAGAGAGAGGAGAGAGCATGTTAGGGCCAAGACAAGACAGGCGACACAGACCCAGCTCCAAAGACAACGCTGCTGAGCTGAGGGTCATGAGTAGAATGAAGCTTTCCCCTCCATTTCTTTCCCTAATACGAAGCCAATAAAAGGTCCAGCAACAAGACAGAGAACAGAAAGGACAGTGTGTTCTGGCTGGTTCCTGTCCACAGGGCACTGCCAATACCACATCCTCTGAGTGGACCGGAATGACGTCACCAGCAAACACTCTCAGCTCAACTTGGGTGGTCTGGCAGAACCATTTGGCTTCCTGGGCTTTAAAAGACTCATGATCAAGAGGTAGGGTTGGCACTTGAATAAGCCTTTGATGAGGGGGTGGGGATCCTTCCTAGAGCCAACCCTCCCTGTGGCTCTGAGGACTCCCTCTCTATACCCCATTTGCTCTCCATCCTTTGCTAGAAAGAACATCACTTAGCAGAAGAGTCTGTTTTGCTTGTCCTCACTGACTGCTGTGAGTGGGCTTTTGTAAAGCCCACAAGGATGCTTGAGGTAGGCAGTACTTTTATGACCACCATATGGCTGAGGAAACTGAGGCACAAGGGCATTTAATAGCTGGCTCATGATCACAAGTCAGTAAGCAGCAATGTAGGGTTTGGAGCCCAGCCATCCTGTCTCCGCATTCAACAATTACAGCCTCCTTGACCCTGAGTAGTAAGTTCCTTTGGCAACTAACGCCCAACACTCTTGTTTGCAGAGATCCTTTAGTGCCCCCTCTCCCTGGCAGAGGTGGGAAAATGTAAAAGATTAAATCATGCAAGAACTGCCACTGGACAGGGTCTGAGGAGCAGCTCAGCTGCTCTGGAGATACATCGTTAAAAATCTCTAATCAACGGGCTGGAGAGGTGGCTCAGGGGTTAAGCCTCTGCCTTGCAGGCAGAAGGTCCTGAGTTCTGATCCTAGGCCCACGTATAGACGCCAGGCGGAAGCGGGGGCGGTCTGCGCTTCTGGTCCTGGTAGGGCGGAGCCTGTGAATCCCGGGGCAGAAGGAGGTGGAGGCGTCCATGGTGGTTCCCGAATTCGTCCGTGGTTCTACACACACACACACACACACACACGCATACACGCATAATTGAATAAAAAAAAATCTCTAATCAACATTCCCTGGGGAACGGGAGCACTGAGCAGGGCCTTGACTAGTAAGTAGGCTGTGGGAATCTTAGAACCAAAGGGGACTCAGACAGTTGGCTATAGTCCGGGGACTTCCAGAGTAGGTGATTTGGTTATGTGGAGGGATCATAATTCAGGATAGAGTATTTAACATGTGTGAAGTCCTGTGCCCAATCCCCAGTGACAAACAGACAGATACCTCTCTCTCTCTCTCTCTCTCTCTCTCTCTCTCTCTCTCTCATATGCTATTTGGGATATCCTTAAGGTTCAAAAGAAAAAGAGTGGAAGGCCATGCAGGCAAGATTTAGATTTTTAGATTTAGGTCCCCTAATTCTTTCAACTACAGGTCACTTTTGTCCCTACATATTTGGGGTGTCGCATATAAAGTCACTTGTGACGAGAGTTCCCAGTGCCTAACACAGCTTGGCATGCTCTGCTCTACCCCTTTTATAGATGAAACCAAGCTAAGTAAAGGACTTATTTATTCTCTCATTCAATCGGCAAACACTAATCGAGCCTCCTGCAGAGACTAGGGAGCTGTTCTGTTGTAGCGGCTGAGACCAGAGCTTAAGAAGAGCTGGGATCCTACTTCCAGATCCTCAGACAAATAACTTAAACCCATAGGGCTTCAGTTTCCTGTCCCAGAGAGTTGTCAGGAGGATTAGATGACAGGGAACATCCTGCGATGATTCAGTAAATGTCAGTCATTGCTGCAGCCGACAGCCATGGAGCCACTTGGCAAGAGCTAAAGAGCCAAGTGTGTGAACCAAATCAGTCAAATCTCTCCCCATCCTAAAGCTCAGGGAACCTTGCGGAAGAGGAGGTGGCAAGATTGTAAGAGCCTAACGATAGGAAGGACCAACGATATGCAAGATACTTCACACAAGTTAGGGCTGCAGCAGCCAGAGTTGGACTTTACCTGACCTTCGCAATGGCTGACATGTCAATGACCCCCCAAATCTAGCATGGATCACAGGGGAAAAGGCTCCAGGCAGTAAGGTCTTTAGAGACAAGGGATTAAATAGTCATAAAATAGACTTCCCATACTAACAGGGAGCCTAAGTGTGGGCTATGCCACTGAGTCCTGAACCCTTACTAAGGTGGAGGACTCAGGGAGATTTGGCGTTCACACAAAAGAATGCTCCAAGGGATGGGAGGGAGGAAGGGGGCGGCACTGGGAGAGGGGAATAGAGGGAGGGGGGGGGTGAAAGGAAGGGGGAAAGGGGAGAGAGTACAATGGGGGACAATTGGAGAGGGGAGGGGGGAGAGGATGGGGGTACCTTTTGAACTTGTATAATTAGGAAAAAAGTAAGAGGTGGGAGAAAAAAAAAGAGCCAAAGCGCTTGAGCACAGACACCACTCCTGTGTTACGCAGCCCCTCGTTTCCTCCACTCAGCGCGCACCTTTGGTCCAGCAGAGCCTCCGAGTAGGAGGGCGGGGAGCCCACTTCTGAGGCGTTCTGCTCGGCCTGGCTGGCCACGTACTGGACGCCGTTGTTGACGTTGTAGGTGACGTTACAGTGGTGGGGATGGTCCAGGACCACGAGGCGGGACAGCAGCACCGGGTGCTGCAGCCGGTGCACGGGCAGCGTCATGAGGTTGTTCCGCTTCCGCTGGTGATGCAGGACGAGGGCCAGCAGGGCCACGACCAGCACGAAGATGACGGAGCTGCCGATGATGGCGTAGGTGATGCTGGGGTAGTACACCAGCTGGTTCTCCGAGGTCACGAACACCTGCCCGCTGTCTGGTTCTGGGAAAGACACACGAGGAGACAGCGTTACTAGGGGCCTTTCGAAAGCAGCTCAGAGCTCACTTGCAAAGGAACACAGCGGCGTTATGTGAAGCAATCAGAAGGGCCGAGCCAAGTGTCCACCAGTGCTGCAGGAGCAGAGGGAACCCTCGTGAGACAGGCCCTCTAACGAGGCGCCACAGGTTGGAGGGAAGAACTCATGTGATGAGTCTTGTACCCGACTTTCTGCTCTATGAACCTCTTTCCCAGTGTTGCAGTTCACCTGCATGGCTGCTACTAAATCACCATCAAACAGCTTAAGGGAACAAGGGATTTATTTTCTTAGGATAGTCTGGTTATAGTTCGTAGCCCAGCTTGATAGGAGAGCACGTACCAACAGCAGGGCCGAGGGAACTGGCCACACCATCTCTACATAATGGCTGAGAGAGGAACGATTCTCACTTGACAGACCAACGTGTCTGGCCAAGTGTGCACAAGGAAGCCAACTTTCTCAACCAGCTTTCTGTATTTTATTCCAGGGCCTAGTCCCACCAGCTAGACAATCTCTTGCAGGTTTGCTCTGGGCTTAACTCAACCACCAATTCTTTACAAATGTAACTCAAACCCCCAACTGTCAAGTTGACACCCTGTGCCTAACCATGACACCTAGTAAGATTCTACAGGGATTCTGTAAGTATTTTCTGGGAGGTCCCAGGATGAGAGTCTGGGACATGGTCCATCCCTCCTGCTGGTTGCCGATATCTTCTGTTTCATGTGAGTCACACTGCAAATGCTTGTGCAACAGGTTTCCCAGCCAGTAGGGCACAGGCGGCAACTTCAGGAAGGTCAGGGAGGAGAAGGGGAATCGGAGTGGCTCCTCCTCACAGAGAGCTGGGGACCCTTAATCCGTATCTGAGAACCCCAGCAATCCACTGATGTAGCCAGGCAGAGGAATGATCTAGTTGCACCCTCAGCAAGCACCATGCACTTCTTCTCTGGGTCCCTAGGGGCCAGCCAGCATGCGGTGGCACAGGTGACCCAAAGGGACTCTCTCCTTCAACATGAGCTGTGCGTTTGCTCTGGGTAGCTCCACAGCAGCCCCAGGATGGAGGCGAGGCCTGGCAGAGGGGAGGCATCCCAACACATGCACAGATTTCAAGAAGAAAAAAATCAGCCGATTCACATGCCATGACAAAGGAAGCGCTATTACCATTTTATCGCATGGTTGAGCAAATGAACTCAAGAGACTCGAATTAACCTGTCTAAAGTCACAGGAAAAAAAGCAAAGGGGCAGGAAAACCAGGTTTTCCTCCTTCGAAAGTCTCTGCGATGCTGAAACACAAATGATCTTGCTGTTTCCCTGATTTCTTGATTCCTTAAACAATCCCACTCTGAGGTAAATGAAGACCGTCCCCCTCAAGTTCCCTTCTCTCTGTGTTAATTTTGTTTTTCAACTTAGGCATTCCCAAACTTGGACTAGAAGCTGAGAAGAGCTTCTCTAGGTTACCAATAGTTATGATTTCAACTCACAATGTTATGCTTGAAATGAACAGAAAGAAGCCTATGGGAGCCCTGCTGATTGGTCTGTAGAGAGAGGGGCTTTGCGAGGGAAGAAGGAGGCCTTGGACTTTGCTGGGGACCAGCTGTTGCTGTCCCCAGTCAGGTAATTAAAAGCTGGGTGAGGATTTGTGTGTGTGTATTCAGAATTCAGGTTTCTAAAATCCCCATTTTGTTATCTCCTGCACAGAGGCACAAAAGCAACAGAGCCTTGGGATCCAATCCTGACGTCATCACTTTCTAGGGGCTTGAAGCCCAAGCAAGTGATTTAACTTGCACAAGTCTTAGGTACTAAGCTTGCTGAGTACCAGCCCCATATCCCCGGATAATCAACAGGAAATAATATGGAACCAAACTGTTGAAAATATGTCTGACAAGGGTTTGCATTTAGTGATGCTGGTTCTTTTCCAAAATCAGCTGAGACTACCTGAAGAGATTATCCAGATGAACACATTTACAATACAAAGACCAGCCCTAGATCCAATCGAACCACCAGAGATCTCATTGGAACCTCCCAGTAGTGGACCAAATAAAAGGAAACACAGAAAAGAAGAAGACAGAGAGAGACTCTCCAGGAATCCTTCAGCCTTCAGTCCTTACCCATTATTAGCTTACTGGATGTCTGCGGTGACTTAGCTGCCTCCAGCTTTAGTCACCAGTCATGCCACCTCCACCATGAAAGACTGTTTCTCCCCTCTGGAACCCTAAGGTAAGTAAATTTCCTTTTCTCCCTTAAGTTATTTGACTTTGGGTTTTCTCTCATGGCAACAGTTAAGAGTAACCATTATAGGTAACACTGGGAATCATCCTGGATTGCGCTACCTCATTATTACTTTGCTCTGGGGTTTCCCAGACTCTGTCTTCCAAGGCCAGGATTGTAGGCCATTGCCATTTCCACCTGGCACTTTTTACATGGGCTCTGGGGGTTGGAACCAGGTTCTTTTGGTTCCAGGGCAAAGGCTTTAACCCTTGAGCCATCTTCTGGGCCCCTTACCAGCATCTCTGAACCAGTGATGGGGACCCCTCTTCTGGGCAGGTGCAGTGAGTGGGTTTTTACTCAGCAAACAATGGGTCCAGAGATTCGGAAGGGCTGGCTTCCGTTTGGCCATCAGGGGCATTACCAACGCAAGGCCTCTAAAGTGGATGGAAATGTGAAGTGCTTTCGGATCTCAAAGATCTCACTTCACGTGTGAAAGCGGGCTTCCCCCAGACCTGCCGCTCTGGCAAGAGAGAAGCCGCGATCACATTCACTCAAGGAGTCACAAGCCCGCGTTACTCACAGCTGCTGCGGCTCTTTTTTTTTTCGGTTGTGTGTGTAGAATGTCATCTCGCATTAATTCATTAACTGGGCCCGCTTTTCTGAAGCACTTAATGAACCTGCTGGCCAAATTACTCACATCAGAGTTGCTGGGGACCTCAGGTTCCAAGTGTGTGATCCACGGATAATGAAGTTTCCACTTATTCTGGCTGCCCCTCAAGCTAATGCCCTCCTGCTCTGCCGTCAAACAGCTTCCGCTCCAGCTCTGTGTCTTGTGCTTGCGCTGCATTCATTCCAGGCCATCTGCGGCTTCCAGAGCACTGGACTCTGGGAATAGCAAGTGCCCAGAAGTGGCCGGTGCAGGGACAGGCTGGGTCCTGTGCTGTCCCTGGGTGTTCTACTCTCTGACTGGCAACGCGTTTGCGTATCATGACAAGTTTCTACAGGTGGCGACAAGAGCATCCGGAAGGGACAGGGGGATCACACCAGCCACACTGGGACTTGGTGTTCTTTCCTTCAGTGAAATTCCTTCCTCTAAAGGCAAAATAAATTTCCCATAGATACTGCTGGATTAGGCAAAGGCTGAATTGATACCAGTTTTGCTGGCTTGGTCTTGGGAAATTCATGCATGGTATATATATATATTCAAGCACAGTAAAAGAAAGGATGAACTAATATAAACCAGGGAAGCAGGGGTGGTTATAAGTACGCAGTCTGCCATCTATGTAAATGAGCTTCCTAGATGTGTGTGCTTGCATCCCTGGCCTTGAGCGACCATGGATTGGACAGAAGAAAAAGAAATTTATTTGTACTGAATCTCTCTGTCTCTCTCTATATTCTTTGAGGTCACTATTCCGCAAACAGTATAGTATAGCAACTAGTTACAAATCATTCACACCATACATGTATAGATAATCTAGGGGTGATTAAAAGCCTGTTGGATGGTATGTGGAGGTCCTATACATGTATTTTGTATGTGGGAATTGTGCCTCTGTGGATTTATATATCATAAAGAACCAAACCATGGTAGATATCAGGAAATGACTGTATGTTAAAATAAAATATACATTTTTGACATTGCAGTTCACCTCTTAAGAGCCTAACACACACTCTCTCTCATATATATATGCATATACACACACATATATAAAAGAGAAATAGTTTGTTTTGGCAGTTCTGGGGTTCAAACCCAGGGCATTGTGTATGCTAGGCAAGCACTTTCCCACAGAGCTACATTCAGCTCAGAAATCACATTTAGCATATGTATTCATGGAAGTACTACTTGTAACAGTAAATACAGCAAACACAATATAAATGCCAATTATGAGAGCTAAGCTTATTATAGTGTATTCTTACAAAATTGCTATTTTAAATTTAAGGCAACACTACGTATGTGTCTAATGCTTAAAATATATATTAGTAAGTTGAAGAAATTCAATAGTGAACTGCTATGGTTTAGGTATTGTGTTTAATGGTATGTTCCCAAGTTTTCACGTGCTAAATCTTCATCTCTATTTCTATTAAGAAGGCAGAAAGTCAATCCAACTCCAGAGTGGGGTCTTTGGGAGGTGGCTGGGATTAGAACAGTTCTTCAGGGTAGAGGACCTATGACTGAACTCTGGGAATGTTATAAGAGGGAGAGAGACAAGAATACAGATACACACACACACGCACACACACACACACACACACACACACACACACACGCATACACTTCCTTTCTCACATCATGTGATGTCTTGCATCCCTTCTGACCTTTACAAGCAAGAAAATCCTCACTCGAATCTCTAGAACTGTGAGTTGAATATATCCTTTTATTTATAAAGTTACCCAGCCTCAGATATTTTATTATAATATTGCCCAATGGATTAATCTAAGAACATAAAGAAGGACACAAAGGTGGTAGGACCCGGAGCTTCTAGGGAGGGGAAGAGATGCTGGCGAGCAGAGGTAAGAGGAAGACTACCTTCACTGCTCACCCATGCTCTCTTTGTGCCATTGTACTGTGTGGTATATTTTAAAAAATAAACACACAGTCCTCTTCCTTTGTTCTGCTGGGCTGATGGAGTGTTTCTGTTTCCCTCCCTCTTTCTGCACAGATGGACCCTTTGGAGATCACGGGACGTCCCCTACAGAGAAGAAACTGTCTGTGGAAGTCTCCCAACCTCTAGCCTGACCTCTGGAGTCCAGATACCTGTTCTGGAATATCTGGGGGACCTCAAAATGACTCTACATCTAACTTCGGGAAAAAAAAATCAACTCTTGTGCTTATCAGTTTTCCGGAGTAAAAGTCATTCAAAAGTGAAGTTTACTGAAATATGGTTTATGTACAACAAAAGCTGTTCTATGAAAAGTTTATTAATCAGACAGGTTTGGCAAACTGAACATAAATGTCTCCACAATCAAGATCTGGAGCCTTCCAAGCCCTAGGAGCTTCTCCCCAATTCCAACTAATTTCTCCTGATTTATGTGCTGTCCAGCTAGAGTTGGCCTATTCCAGAAAGTTCCACAAGCACAGTCCTACAGTGCCTGGTCTGTCAGGTCTGGCTTCTCTCAGCTAACCGTCCTTAAGATGGACCCATGCTCTGTGAAGTATTCCTATTTTATTCCTTTTCATAGTCTAGTGATAGTCAGTTGCCTGGATGGATTGCAGCAAATCAGGTCACCAGCAGAAAGAGGGTCCCTGGGATCTTTCTACTTTCTAGAATGGAACTGTTTCTTTTTCTTTTTTCTTTTTTTTTTTTTTTTTTGGTTGGCAACTACTTTCATATTTCTTGGGCGTACCAATAAGCCTGGGTCACTCAGGATGCCCATATGTGATGCCATAAGAAACTTGCTCAATGTTCCTTCCACAAGTTGCCTGTGGCATTTGGTGGCACCCCCCTTATCCCCAGCAGCAATATAGGGGATCCCCGTGGCCCTAGTCTTCACCAGCATTTATAGCTGCCCTTCTTTTCATTTTAGTCATCCTCGCAGGTGGCTGAGACGATCTCTCCCTGACGTTTGGATATGCACGTCCCAACGCTGAAAGGATGCCGAGCATCTGTTCTTGTGCTTTCTGTTACAGCCTCTGTCCCCAGGGGAAGTGTTTACTCGATCTCTTGCCCAGTTTAAAAACTGAGCTGATTAGCTTATTATTATCACTGAGTAGAAAGAGTGCTTTTTGTATTCTGGGACGCAGGTACCTTATCGCAAATGTGTTTTGAAAATATTCTGTGACTTCTCTTAGCAGTTTCTTTGCAATGCCCATTTCAGAAGCATTTCTCCTTCCTCCTCCTCCTTAATGAAGTCCATTGCACCAATTCCTTCTTAATAGCTTCTTGGCCTACATTTCTACATAAAGGGAACATGATAGCTTAAGCATCTCCATGTATATCTACAATCTGTTGTGAGTTCATTTCTGTTTATGGTGCAAGGAAAACAGCAAGGTTCTCTGTCTGTCTTAGTTCACTTAGACGGCTGGTTTTCTGACATCATTTGTGGAAAAGCCAGTTCTTTCCCACTACATTCCTTGGCACCTTGGTTGCAAATCAATTGAACCTGCAGGTTTGGGCCCATTGTTACACTTGATCCTGTCTGACTGAAATGTGTTACTCATCTTGATGTCTGAAGTGACTTGGTAACTACAGGCTTATAGTTGGGTCTCAGAAGCAGACACAGTCCTGCAAGCCATTTTCTCTTCCAAATTGAACTTCGCTTTTTGGTATGAAAAGCCATGCTACGTATTAAAACTAAAGTACTCTAAAAAGGTTGGAGGCAGACGAAATGTTTCTTCCCTCCCCCAAACCTCCTAGAATTCCACTGGGGAGAAAATAATGTTCATAGTTTGGTGTTGACCAAGGTTGGTAACTTTTTTTTGTCAAGGATCAGACAGCAAATGGTTTTGGCCTGATGTCCTACTCAATTTTAGTCACACAACACTTTACTCTTCCACTGAAATACATAACGTATTGCTAAGAGCGGTTTCTGATAGCGTAATCATTCAACCCACCTTAGTCATGACTAACGGCTATCATTACGGGACTTCTCAGAGCTTTTTAAAAATTAAAAAAAATTTTTTTTTGCAGATGTTCAATATGAAGCCCCAAGAGTCTGAGGGAATCCATGAAATTCACAGCTATGTGGAGATGGAATGGAACACACATCACATTCCAAATGAGCCCTTTCTATACCACTCTGATATCTTCCTAGAAACTAGATGGACCACCCCGGGTCTTTGGGTATGCACTGGAGAAGGATCTGTAGTCTGAGGTCTGAGGCTACCAGCGGGAGGAACATAGGTGGAGAAGAGACTGACCGTAGTCCCCTTTCTCGTCTGCGGGGTACAGCACACCCCTCTCCTTGGCTGCAGCAGCTGTAATCACAGCCATAGGAGCCTCTCCTCAGTGTAACAAAGGGGAGGGCCGTGTGCCTCCCTGCACTCCCCACATGTGACAAGGCGGAAGCAGCAGAAGCTGATCCCCTTGGAATTCTGGAGGAGCCCAAGGCCTGCTGGGTAGATCCCGATGCCTCAGCTCCTCACAGCCCCCTTCTTCCCCCACCCCGGGTAATCAGCTCATCACAGCCCCTCTGCCTGCAGAACCTTATTACCCAGGAAGTGCTGAGTGCGCAGCCTCCCAACTCTGGAGCGCAGAAAACTCTGAATAATTCAGGGAACGGGCTGGTAAGGGAAAAACGCCACGCAGGGCTTTGAGGGGGAAATTTATTGGCCGTGAACAAATCCAGTGCTTCTTGAGATTTCTGATACTGTGAACACGGTGACGCAAGGTCCTGATGTCCTGGAGCACAGGACTGGTGGTTCTGTTCTGGTCCCAGGACTGGGAGGAGAGGATGATTGACATGGGAGCCACTGTCCATCCAAGACCAATCTGCGCCGTCTCACAACCTCCCTCTCCATCCACTGTTACCTCCTCTCTGTCCCCAGTTCTTTTCTTTTTTGTGTATTTTGCAACTGTGTGGGTGTACACATGTGTGGGAGCATGTATACAAGAAGGTACTTGAGTGCGTGTGCCCTATGGAGGCCCAAAGATGACGCTGGGTATCAACCTGGATTGCTCTACCTCCTTATTGCTTTGCTTTGGGGTTTGCCTGACTCTGCCTTCTGGGGCTGGAATTGCAGCCTGTTGTTATATCTACCTGTTTTATTGTTGTTGCTGGTTTTTTTTTTTTTAATGTGGGATCTGGGGATCTGAATTCAGGTCCTTTTGCTTGTAACACAAAGGCTTTAACCTCTGAGCCATCTCTGCAAACCTCTAGCCCTTTTCCCATAGGGCTGAGGTTGTTCCTTCTAAGACACAAATGGATTGATTTGCTCAGGTTGCACCTGTGCGCTAAACCCTCAATGGCTTCCCAGGGGCTCAGCATAAAGCTGGAGTTCTCTCGTGTGGATACCCAGAGCTGAAGACTCCTTGCCTTGTGGTCACTGAAGGAGAAGATGAAAGGCTAGACCTTATTAGTTGGCAGCGCGGAGGGGTCGTCTCTGGCAGAGCTGAGGCAGGCACAGGAGGGAAGGCTTACAGGGGACAAAGGGGGGCTTCAGTGGGTGCTGAGTGATGTCTTCCAGAGAGAGGAAACTGGCTCGCTGAAGCAAGTCATCCTGCACAATTAGGGGCTTTTTCTCCTTGGTTCTTAATTGACACAGGGACACAACTTAGAGATGCTGTCAGTTACTGCTCGCATCATTGCTCATCCGGCCCATGGTCCCAGGGATTATTATTAGGCTTCCTGGGTTGATTGGATACAGCAATCTATCCTAGAATAGACTGGCTGCCTACGGCAGGTCTTGTGTTTACCCGAGCTATCTGCTATTCCATCTCTCACTGAGGATCCAACCCATGTTCCCACTTCTGCTTTGGAGTCTCTGGGATACCACAGGCAAGTCTGATGTTCAGTTTCCCCTCCTCCAAAGCAGGATAATGACTGAATGCCCTGCCATGCAATCAACAGTGAGGGTCACAGGCAATGAATGTGAAGTTGCCACAGTGGGGGAGAGCATCATGGAGGGCCATCTATCCCAGTGACATCATGGGTGAAAGCGAGTAGGGATGGATGAAGACAGGTGTGTCTACTGACAAGGAGGTAGGGTTCCCAGTAGTTAGTCCTGGCCTGAAAGTTTGATTGGCAGGGTAAAAGTTCTGGTTTTACCAGGGGCTAGATGAGTGACTTTGTACCACTGATTTCATGTTTCTAACCTCATTGGTGAAAACTCAATCCAGTGTCTCCAGCCACCAGAGTTGATGTGAGCATCAAAGACTAATTTTCTATATGAGGCAAATGAGAGAGAGAAAGAGAGAGGAAAGAGAGAGAGAGAGAGAAAGAGAATGACATGGTATGTCACATGGGTAGAAGTCAGAGTAGAACTTTTGGGAGTCAGTTCTCTCTACCATGTGGGAATTGAAATCAGATCTTCAGGTTTGTGACCTGTTAGATGTTTTACCTGGCGAGCCACCCCACTGTCTCCAACTTGAGCTGGGTGAACTCACGAAAGCCCCCTTCTTTTCCTCTGTGCAAAGAATCTGATCCCTTTGCACTAGAGTAGACGTGATCTGGTGGGTGCGGGACGACAGCAAAGAAAGAACGCTTCGAAGAAGGAGGTGGGAGAGATGGTTGGAGGCTCAGAAGCTGTCGCCTCTAAAGAGAGGGAGGCTGTAAGGAGGGAAGTCTGGTTGCGGCCGCACCTATTCATACACTTAGTAGGTCCTCATCTCAGTGCTGGAATTCAGAAACCTGGGAATGCTTGCAGCTTGGGAGATGGTCGCCGGGCACATTTCCAGTGTGCCAACCATGTTCTCCATATGCCTACAACCACAATCTCTTAAGACCTCAACCTTCAAGAAGGTCCTGTCCTGGCCACTGTAAACCAAGGGCATCCCCACATCCACCCTGACTTTCCTGTTTCAAACAAACACCCTAACATCCGTGGGGCCTCCATGGATCGCTATTCCAAGCACATCTCCTGTCCCAATTTAGATGCGGATTGAAAAAGCTTCATCTAAAGGGCAGACCAGCAAATGACTGAATCCAAAAGAGCCACGAAAACCCTACTGAACCATTACCATGGCAACTCAAGTTGCTAAAATTAACTGAAGGGGGAGGGGGGTGGTGTGATGGGAAAAACTGGAGCTGCTGCGCACCAGACAGACCACAGCAGGAGCCAGCCAGGACCGAAGCCAGAGAGAAATGACTGAAAGGGCGCGCCTGCCAAGAAGGTTCTGGGGCTGCCGAGGGGGCCACAAGCGCTCAAAGATGGGGCTCAAAATGAGAGTGAGGGGCCAGCAGAGGAGGGATGGGGGGATGGAGAGATGGAAAGAGAGAAGATCGAGACTGAAGACAGGATGAGGCTGCTTCTCCCTGCAATTTGCAGCTGCTCTTAGGCTAAGAGCCCTCCTTCCTCCAATAGGTGCCTGTCCCTGGGCGAGCCACAAACGGTTTCTAAGACTCTGAGCTCCATCCTCTCAGTAACCATCACTGATTGAAAGTACCAACTGGTACCCTTCCTGAGCTTCTTTTTGTTCTCTCTCTCTCTTTCTCGCTTTCTGTCTGTCCTTTCCCTCCCTCCCTTCCTGTCTTGCACGATCTTCCTTTTGTTTGGGCGTGTATGTGCATGGCTATGTGTACAAGTATGTGTTATGCCCATGTGGAGGGCAGAGGACAACCTTGGCTGTCTTTCTTCGAGTGCCCTCCTGCCTCTCTTTTTTTGGGGGGGGGTTATATGTGGTGCATATATGTGTGGGACATATAAGAAGGTACTTGAGCATGTGTGTGTGAGCATGTGTGTGTGTGTGTGTGTGTGTGTGTGTGTGTGTGTGTGTGCCTGTGAAGGCCCAAGGATAACATCAGAAATTTGCCTGGTCGCTCTGCCTCCTTATTGCTTTGCTGTGGGGTTTCCCAGGCTCTGCCTTCAGGGCTGGAATTATAGTTGCTGTCATATCTGCCTGGCATTTTTCACATGGGATCCGGGGATCTGAACTTGGGTCCTTCTGCTTGTGAGGCAAAAGCTTTTAACCTTTGAGTTGAGTCATTTCTCTAGCCCCCATCCATCTCTCATTGGGCTGGGATACCCCTAGTATGCTAAATCGACTTAGCCAGGCCCAAGGGATCTACTTTCTCTATCTCCCCAGCATTGGGATTATGAATGTAGACTACCATGGACAATTAAAAACATTTTTAATTTAATTAACTAATTTTTTTCTTAAAACCTGGGTTATAGGGAATTGAACTCAGTTCCTCATCTTTGCCAGGCAAGCACTTTATTGACTAAGCTATACCTCACCCCCCACTTCAACTTCTAAGTTGTTCACCCTGAAGACAGGTCCTGGAAACTCGAAGAGCTAGCGGAGTGCGCAGAAGCCTGCTTAGAGATGCTGCACACGAGAGCTGTCAGTTCACAGGAGGGAGGGCCCGGATTCCACCCAGGGCAGTGACTGACTGAGGCTGCTCAGCCAAGAACCAGGCCTAGGGCAGTCAGAGAGTGGGCTGGGGAGAAAGCATTTAAATTGGTTATTTAAGATGGAAAACGATTTTTTTTCTTTTCTAATGGGAATTCAGATTGCATCCAAAAGTAAGGAGGGTAACTGAGAGTTAAGGTCTCGGTGGTCTTTTTAGATCTCTGTTCAGTTATGAGATCGTTTAAAAAACCATCAACGGAAGAGCACAATGAGCTGCAGGAGTCAGAGTCTCCCACTGCAAATCTAAGAGTGGCCGCCAATGAGAGACAACATGGGAGGGTCTCTGACTTGGAAATGAGCTCAGGAATGGGGGACCACACTCCATCTAGCCATCTAAGGGGAGGCTTCAGCAGGAGGGCAAGGTGTACCTTCAGCAAACCCGAGGCTCCTGCTTTGGGGGCCTTCTGAGCTGCTTCTTGCAAGCAATGCACTTAAAATGAATATCTGTACCTCCCGGAATTCGCTGAATAAGGAGGTTTGGGTGGAATTACTATTTCTATTGCTCACTGTGTCTATTTACCTGGAGTGTTTGGTGGAAGCTGTAAAATTAAATGCTTAGCAGACATTCTTTAAACTCAACGGTCAGTTGGTTTCTGGACCAGTAATAAGGCTTGGCGGGTTACAATACAATGGCTTATTGAGCTTCCTGTGTCGGCGGCCAGGACAGAATATGCTAACTCAAGTGGGATTCGGGGATTGGATGCTTTGATCAGTGGGAGAGTGCGGTGTAACCGCCCACAGACAGCGCTGCAGGGAAAAAGCTCACCCTATAAACCAGGGAGAGAGAGAAAAAAATCTATGTCAGGCTTTTGCCATTGTCGATGCATATAAATTCTCATTAGTGGGCACTCCGAGAAAAAAAATATCACCCACCACCAATGATGAACCTCCGAAGGTACCCTCAGTTGATCACTGTTGCAAGAGGTCTCAGCCTTGCCTCGTTCTGGGTCCTTCCTTTCCTGGACATTTTGTCCAACTCAAGGGTAGGTCCCCCTCATTCATCTTCCAAATCAGAGACAAGTTACCACAAATCACCACATCAACTCCTTAGCTAGACTCTCAATTGCCTATCTCGCCCTTCTCTACATTGTCTCTGTATGTTCCACATGGTAATGAAAATCCAAACTCCTAACTATGGCCAGGAGGGGTCTCTATAATTCTGCCCTTGAGTCTTCTGCAACTTGACTTTTAGGTCATTTGCCTTCTGGAGTCCCATGCTGCAGCCCAGGGATGGTTAACGTCTGGCTCGTTGTTTATTTTTATAAATAAAATTTTATTGCTAGATCACCATGTCTATTCATATATATGTACTACCTGTCTCTGTCCGCTTTTGCACTTCAATGGCAAAGCTATGTAATCGTGACAGTGATGCTGAGTCAAAGAGCCCCCCAAATGGGAATGGTCCAACAGTCAATTTTGGAGAATTACTTTAGTTTGCAGAAAGTGGCCATTGTAAACAGAAAGCCATAACTGCTAGTGAAAATTAATCGACTATCAAGAAGTCAAGGGAATCAAGCATGCTTCTCTTCCACTCTCTCTCCATTGACTCCGAACATGCTCATCCACTTTTTAGACCAGGTAGCCCAGATTGGTTTCGAACCCCTAGCCTTCTGCTTTTGCACCCACAGTACTGGGATTACAGGATGGTATGCACCATCCTGTTGGCTGACTCTTGTTTTTTGCTGTCTGCAGAACATTACTGAAATGTTCCCATGGGAAACAGCAAACTTGGTTCCTTCTCGGCTTGGAAGCCGCTGAATGATTAATAAATCTGTCTGCCATCATGACCTCCCTGAGGGGTTGAGCAATCCTGCCTGCCCGAGCGATCCTGACTTCTTTTTGGACGTCTCATATTTATGCTTCTTGAAACCAAGGTTTGGTGGAGAGGAGGAGTATCTTAATGCTCTCTGAGACAAGGTGCTAGAGATCCCGTTCCCCCACCAGGGGCCTCCTCACAGCAGGTCAGGACACCCGGCTATTCCATAATGGATGAATAACTACAGGGTTTGGGGCTGTGACGGATTCAAAGTTACCTGCTGGATTCTTTAAGGAGGAAATAATAACCACGTTTCCCATGGGCCATTTTACACTCCATGCATCTCTATTGAAAGCCCTCCAGACATCAAAGACAGGCTGGAAAGGTCTGGTGAGCATTTCAAACATTAATGGAGCTGCAGAAGGCAGGCGAGTGAAGAATCAAAGCCTTCTGTTGCTAGCTGAAGGCCCAAGCTGGCCTCCACAGGAAGAACAATAAGGACCCGCAGGGATGAATGGGCTACAAAGACGCATCCCATTGAGGCCAACAGAGGGCGCACTTGTTTGCTCATTAAGCGTTTACAAGCAGGACATGGTTCCAGGGGGAGGAGTCCTTATAGAACAGACAAGGAGCTCTGGGCATCTCAGCAGATTATTTTAAATCTTATGTTTTGAACCAGCAATATACTCTCATTTTAGAACCTAAAAGCTAAGAAATAAATTCATTCATTCATTCGTTCGTTCGTTCGTTCCTGTCGTGGCTTGAATGTAAGTTGTCTCTATCCTCCCCCCCCCAGTCTCATGTGTCTGCATCTTTAGTTGATGTTAACGTTTGGGAAAGCTGTGGCACCTTTAGGAGGTGGAGTCTTGCTGGAGGAAGGAACAGCTGTGGGGGTGGGCTTGAGGTTTGGGGAGCCTAGCCCTGTTTCTGCTTGCAGTCTGCTCTTGCAGTTTGCCCCTTGTGCCTTCTGCCTCCACGATGGCTGCAGAGACCTGAGCTGCCTCCAGCTGCCTACCATGCCTTTCCCGCCATAATGGACTATACCCTCTGGACACGTAAGCCAAATAAACCTCCCCTGTTTTCCCTTTAAGTTGTGTTTGAGTGTTTCTCTTGCAGCAGCACAAAGAACTGTAACCGCAACAATTACATCAGATGGACTCATACATATGTGTCCTGTTCTCTGAGCAGTAATCCAATATTACTTGATAGGGTTTGGATATGTCCCTGCCAAATTCAGGTGTCTTCAATGCGGCAGTATTAAGAGGTGGGGCCTTTAAGAGGTGATGAGGCCAGAAGGGGTCCTCCTTACAGAAGTGACGGGTATGCCCTCCTGCCACATGAAGACACAATATACCCCCGCCTCAGAGGATACAGCAAGAAGTAGTCTATGTAGAAGCAGAGAACGGGTCTCATCAGACATGCAACCTGGGACCCCCCCCCACCCCGACTTCGAACTTCTGGCTTCCAGAAATGAAAGAAAATACATTTCTGATCTTCATAAATTACCATAGTTTTGGGCATTTTTGTTATAGCAGCAAGAGACAGACTGAGACATGGCTCATAAATAAATGATGCCATGTCCCTGTAATATCATGCTCATTGCGTAGCTGTTAATAAAAGCTTAGCACTGACTCCAGGCCTGAAGCTAGGAATAAAGGAGCCTGAAGCATCTTCTGCAAATGAGATTTTCAGTCTGAGTGAGTTTCCCATGGACCAGAGTTGGAACTCAAGTAACAGAGTTCCATGTGAGGAGCATTCAGGATCCATTTCCAGCTTTTTCCCATTCTAATCTTCTATGGTAAAAAAATAGAGGGTCATTTCTCACGCTGTCGTTAACACAAACCTTGTCCTCTGAGACCCTCTAATTTGTTCCCGTGCATCCCTGCTGACCTGATCTAGCTTTCTTTTCCCTATGTCCACTTGACAAGGCACCACTAAGGTGACCTGCTCTGAGTCTTGCCACCTGGGTTTCATGTCCCATGAGTTCTCTTTCCTGGGAAATGGGTCTGGACTTGGGGCTTCAAATGAACAGAAAACATGGCGGCAATAACAAGATGCCGCTCTGGAGACTGACTTAGAAAAAGCCTGTAGCTTCCATTCAGCGGTGAGTCCTTGCTTTGCACACCTATTCTGATGTCAAGAAAGGGGCTGACTTATGGAAAAAACCATGTGGCAAGGACCTCCAAGAGACCACCTGCCAACAGCTAGCCAGTGAGGAGCTGAGGCCTCATTCTAGTAACTCACAAGACCCAAATTTTGCCAACTCCATGTATGGGCTTGGTGGGAGATTCTCTCTCAAGCTGATCCTTCACATGAGACTGTGGCCCCTTGCTGGTGGATGTGTGTGTGTGTGGGGGGGTTTCCAAGAGAGGGGGTTCCAAAAGTTAGAGGGACAGGATGCAAAGGGTTAAAGTCAAATCAGGTTTGAGTAGAGTTAGAGGTGAGGCTGGTCTCCACACAGGCTTCGGTGGGCTGCCTTCTGGAGTTAATCAATGTCGCTGGCGTCCTGTCAGAAGACTTTGAACTTCTCGGGAACTGGAGTCATCTCAGTCCAGGTTACATCCAATCACTCCCACTTCGAAGCACTAAGCTCAGCTTTACACGTACATATTACTACACTGTGATATCTGCAAAGCCTACCCGTAATAATAAGCCTTAAATTACAGGTTTAGGATCTACCAGAAGCCCTGGCGTTTACCGCACGCAGCCATTACCTATTCTAAGTGTTATTAGCACCACTCAAGATTTCATGAATGAATGTTCCTTCTCTAATAAGGATTTAATTTTCTGGACTCCCCAGGAGCTCTTTCTCCAATTTAAGAATCTCTTAAGTTAGAAGGAATAGGGAATTGCTCCCAATTTAAAATGAAGAGCCTCTAGCTTGATTCTGGGGTTTTTCCATGATAACTGGCCCATCTGGTGACACCATACTTAGAGCAACGAGTGACACCGACATTCACCCCGACATGAGGTGTGCCCTCAGGGCCAGGGTATGGGGTCTGGTAAGCAGAGCATGAACTCGGTTTATGGTGATTGGTGTTCCTTCCACCGGCGTGGCTGGGGGTCATGAGCTACCCTGTTCTCCCTGGCAAAGCTCCTCTTGCTGCTGGATCTGTGTCCTGTTGTGCTAGTTGAGCACACCCATGTGGGTGATAGAGGGAGATGCTGCTAATTTTATTTTTCGTGAGCTTCGGGAGGAAAACTCATCATCAGTCCCAACTACACACTTCCGTTGTGGACGCCACAGGACAAATCTAAACTGGAGCTGTTCCGCAGCACTGAAGAAACAACTGTGTGCGAGGCTGGAGATTCACAAAGGTGGGGCTCAACACTGAGATTCACCCCTTGGAAAACTACTGCAGGAGTTAAGTGCTGACAGAACGACCTAGGAATGGTCAGGAGAAGGGATGACCAAATACTGCATCCATCCCTTGGGAAGCTTTCCTCAAATTAAAAACCAGAAGGAAACCAAAGACCTTCTAAAGACAACAGGAACACCACAAATGAGAAGAGAAGATACTTGAGTTTGAGGGAAGCGGGGTGGAGAGAGATAGGCCTTCAGGTCCGGTCTGCAGCAGCTTGGCCCCTGGTTGTTTATTCTCTGTGCTTGAGTTCCCTCATCCTCTTTTGCTGACACAGTCTAGAGATGGCTCTAGACCCACCAGCAACACCAGGTTTATGAAGGAGACATTCACGGGCCCTTCCGCCCTGGTTCCGCTTTCCCTCTGACAAGCACACCGTTCCACACTTGTGTCTCACTTCAGTAAGTCTGTCCACAAAGATACTCAGCCCCCAAATGGCTTTAATTACAGAACAAGGAAATTGCTTCACTTGGCAAAAGGTTCTTCCTAGTCTGCTAATGGAGTCTGATGTGCGTGCCTGTGATGGAATTTTTTAAACCGAAAACCATCAAGCTTAATGATAATTGGAAAAGTGCTGTGAAGCCCACACTCACAGGGGCCCCTGCCTAACCCCTCTGGTGAGTTGCAACTGCCTTCAGAGTCCATTCGGTTCTAGAAGACGGCCACTGAGCTCAAAGAGAATGAGCAGGCCAAGGCAGCACAGCCTCCTGGGGACGGTATCCTCAAAGATAGGAGCCTCGAGAGAAAGGATCTCTGGTCAATAAAAACACGACCCCAGAGCAACTGCAAGCAAAACACAATCCATTCTTCTACCACTCTTTCCTTTTGAGTATTCAAGAAAGTTCTCTATACTCATCCACATGTCAACTCCTTTACAGCTAGGGTAAATTTTCTGAGTTGTCCAACATTCAAACTTTGGTTTTTGGGCACCAGGGAACAAGGCTGAAGACAGGTTATTTTGTTACCTGGTGCATGCAGCCCAAGACCCTCGAAAGATGCCTCTGAGAGGCCACTGTGTAAAGTGGTAAAGATGAAGCCTAGCTGTGGGGGAGCCCACAAGATGATGGAGATGCCAGGACTGTGGGACGTCTGCCAAGGAGGGCTGCATGAAGGAACGCAGCCAGCCCAAGAGAGAATCGTGGGCACTTCCTGTGGCGGGGTGGGTCATCTAAGTCCACTGGACCCTGGTCATTTTTATCATGAATGCCAAATGTTGATAAGGAGCTACAGGATTTGATATTTGCCTGCTAGGTTTGGGTCTTGCGTTGGCCTAACTTTTCCTGGCTCTATAGCCAATCCTTTCTTTTGGAATAGGATTGTTTATTGGCTCTGTGCCATGATATATTGCAAATATGCAATATATTTTTTACAGTTAAGAGATTGCTTTGAGTTTCAGAAAAGACTCGGAGTCTGGCCTCTGGAACAGTATTAGCACTGTTAGAGACTGTAGAGACTTTCCAAGTTGGACTCGATGCATTTTGCATCATGAGAAGGCCATGATGGTTTGGATATTATAGTTTGAATATAAAACGCCCCCCCCATTGGTTCATGTGTTTGAACACTGCTTCCCAGCTGATGGGCCCTGTTTGGGAAGGTAGTAGCAACTTTAGGAGGTGGATTGCTTCTGGGGGAAGCACATCACTGGGGGTGGGCCTTGAGGCTAGGCAGCTCGGCCTATTTCCTATTCTCTCTCTTTCTCCCTTCTTCCTTCTCTTCCTCTCCTTTTTCTGAGCATGGCTGCAATATGAGCCAGCTTCCTGTTCCTGCCACCATCCCTTCCTCTCCACGATGGACTCTCTCCCTCTGAAACTGTGAGCCTAAATAAACCTCTCCTTCTTTAAGCTACTTTTATTTTGTTATTTGTGTGTGTGTGTGTGTGTGTGTGTGTGTGTGTGTGTGTGTGTGTGTATCAGAGGGCACTGTGGGTACCTGTGGGGAATCAAGGGTGACTTCAGGAATCATCCTGGATTGCTTCTACCTCCTTTTTTTTACTTCATTCTGGGATTTCCCAGACTCCGCCAACCAGGACCAGAAGTGTAGACTGCCACCCTTTTTTTACGTGGGATCTGTATCATCTCTGCTATTCATTAAAAACAAACTCAGGTCCTTCTGCTTGTGAGGCAGAGTCTTAACCTCTTGAGTCATCTCTCTAGTCCTTAAGCTGCTTCTGTTAGGGTATTTTTATCATAGCAGCAGAAATAAAACTAACACACACTATGACCCTGGAAAAGTGAATTCCATCAGTCATCAGGCGGGGGCTGAAACTTGTCCTTCTTGGACAAATACCATAGTGAAATGAGTGGAGAATGCCACAGCCTTTAGGATAGAGTCACGAAGGGGCCCAGAATCCACCTATCACTGGGCGAATGGTGCAGAGAGCAGGATTCCTCCATCTCAAGCCATAGTCCCTGGGGGGATGTTGCTCAATGGTGAATACATGACCGGCCTGTAGAAGTTGCTCAGCCACGGGAGTGTGGTTACCACGCTACTGCAACAATCCAGCTCCTGCATCCTGTACCACAGATAGGGACACCCTAACATAGTCCACTCAAGGTGAGGTCTTGGATGCTAGGCTCACTGGAGATCACATGCAGGCTGAACTCATCTTATCAACCATAATAATCTGTGCCAAATAATTGACATTCAGGCCACAGCCTGGAAAATGGTGCCTGTGACACCCAATTTCCAAGGGAGCTGGAAATCTGCAAGATGAAAACAATTTGGAAAAACTGACGGCTGTCAACTTTATGTTTTGGGGAGCTGCTTGTTTAAGAAGACTTTGCTATCTGTTTGAAGAAACTACAACACAGCATAGCCAGCTAAAAGTTTAATTACACACAATTGCTTGCTGTGAGTTCCTTTCCCAAATGGCCTCATGCATATTCATTCTTGTAATTATGGTAGTGAAAAAATCCACAACTAATTATTCCATGTTCCCCATCTTTCACATGCCTAGAATTTTTGCATAATTACTGTTGAAATTAATTGCAAGTTAGTTAATTTTATACTTTGTCCTTTCAAAACATAATTGAAAATTAATTTAAAAGATACAAAAAAATAGGGGTGTATGTGTGTGTGTAGGGGGGGACACTAATAACCTAACACCAGCTATTCTGGAAAATCTGTTACTTTGACTTAAAAATGTTACGTTATCACTTCTAGCCGGATGTAGGACTAAGCACATCAAGATAGACTGAAGGATCAGTCACTTCAATGGCCTGGAGTTACATGTACTTTTTAACATAAACAGCTCCCACGCTGGGAGCCTGTAGGTGGGAGGTTCTGGGTGGGGGTGTATCATGGGATGATTCAGGAGCTCCACTTCTGCTTCCCAAGGAAACTGAAATGTGTTTTCTATTATCATGCCACTTCGCTTGCACCTTCAAATATCTCTGCTATTCATTAAAAACAAAACATTTATCTTGCCTGTGTGATTGTGTGTATGTGTGTGTGCATGTGTGTGTGTGTGTGTGTGTGTGTGTGTGTGTGTATATGTGTGTAACATGGTACATACAGAGGTCAGAGGACAACTTGAAGGAGTTGGTTCTCTCCTTTTACCTTGTAGGTTGTTTCAAGGATCAAACTCAGATTGTCAGGCAGGGCAGAAAGTAATTTTACCTACAGGCATCTTGTTGGAGCTGTTACTTATCTCCCTCCCTCCCTTCTTTCCTCTATACTTCCTTTCTTCCCTACTTCTATCCTTCCTTCTCTCCCTCCATCCTTCCTTCCCTCCCTCCATCCTTCCTTCCCTCCCTCCATCCTTCCTTCCCTACATACTTCCTTTCTTCTCTACTTCCATCCTTCATTCTCTCCCTCCATCCTTCCTTCCCTCCTTCCTTTCTTTCTTTTTTTCCAAAAATATTTATTAAAAAAGGCCATGCTGGGGCTGGAGAGGTGGCTCAGGGGTTAAGCTTCTGCCTTGTAGGAGGAAGGTCTTGAGTTCGGATCCTAAGACCCCACGTATAGACGCCGGGCGGAAGCAGGGGCAGCCTGCATTTCTGGTCCTGGTAGGGTGGAGCCTGTGAATCCCGGGGCAGAGTAAACGAGGAGGAGGTGGAGGCATCCATGGTGGTTCCCGAGTTCGCCCGTGGTTCTACACACACATACATACATACACACACACACATACACACACACACGTGTGTGCACACACGCACAATTGAATAAATAATAATAATAAAAGAATTTAAAAAAATAGAATTAAAAAAAAAAGAGGCCATGCGTAGCTGAGTTCCATTCTCTACAGCTCCAGCTCCTCCCATTAATCTGTATGGCAGCAGAAAGGCTCATTACTGAGTACCTCTTTTTATGTGAGGAGTGTTCTTCTTATAGAAACACCAACACTGCCACAAGGGTCTCATGATCTTGTCTAATCCCAGCCACTTTCCAAGGGCCCATCTCAAACATCATCACACGGGGGAAGAAGGGAGACCATACCACATGACTAGTGCGGCTGAAACAATCTCTCAGTCATGACAAGTCCAAACAGTTGCCCTACTATGACACAGGCAGTTGCCAATGCTATTTGTCTCAGCCCTCCTTTGAATCTCACAGACATCTATCACTCTTGGGTTTCTGACATGGTGT
Organism: Typhlomys cinereus; assembly: GCA_023101885.1. Lineage (NCBI taxonomy): Eukaryota > Metazoa > Chordata > Mammalia > Rodentia > Platacanthomyidae > Typhlomys > Typhlomys cinereus. The sequence continues at coordinate 1,564,002 of JALPQD010000071.1, read as the reverse complement.
GTGTCCGTACCCAAGGGGTGGTTGCCCTGACTGGTTACGAGCAACGGTGTAAGTTTCACTTTATTTCCACAGTGACAATACACGACAGTCAGCCAATGCCATCCAGTTACTTCTTCACTGACTGAATGAATAAAGCACATGGACTGCAAGTCTCTGAGGTGAGGCTCTTCCAGCTGCTTTGACAGGAAGGCAGCAACAGTGCTGAGGCATTTAGAATCCTCCCCACGATAAGTGACTGTGGACTGACTGTCCCTGAACAGGACATATATGCTTCATCCTCCCACATCCCAAGGCTCAGGGAACATCTCAGATGAGGGAGGTGACAAGATTGCAAGAGCCTGAAGTGGGATAGTGATAGGCCAGACATTATCTCCTGGACATGACAGTGTTGTGATATACAAGATTTCATGCCAGATATGTGTACCTACATAAGAATTGCACGGGAGCTGTCTTATCAACATCTCACCACAACCTCAGAAAGATCTCAAGCAGCTCCACACTTCTCTGAGAGCCTGATGAGGACTAATGCTGGTGGAGAAGTAAAGGAGAATGCTTTCCTCAGTGGTCCAATCCACTGATCTAGGATGCTTGCTGGAGCATGAGTCACGTCAGGCATATGTCATCAAAGATAGACTAGATGAAACACAGTGGGCTGCACAAGGGAAAGATTTGAAAATAGGAGGGAGTCTGGCAGGGCAGATGAAGGGTTGTAAGGGGAAAAGGAGGGAGGGCAGGATTGGGGGCTAAGGAGTAAAATGTTATAAATTCACTGTATTCATATATATGCAACATAAAAAAAAAGAACTTTAAAAGAGAAAAAGAATCTTTCTCACATCCTCCCAGCAAGTGGCTGAGCCAGCAGGAGTGGTGAAGTTCTCTTTGTATCATGCATGGCATACCACGCCTCCTCTCACCACCTTTCTGCCCACCCCACCATTGGGAGCGTTAGTTTCCATCAACTATGGTCTCTGGATGACAAGCCGAGAAGCTGGTTTTGGACTCAGTGTTATTATCCTCCCCATGATTCACATGCAGAAGCCCAACCCCAACATGGCAATGTGTGTGTGTGGGGGGGGAGCTTTTGGAGGTGATGAAGGTTGGAGGTCAGGAGAGGGGATCTTCACGTCTCCATCAGTGTTTTTATAAGAGATACCAAGATTCCACTGTGTTCTCTGTACTAGCCGGGAAGGTCCTCACCGGGGACCGGACAGGCAGCATTAGTCTCTTGGACTTCCGGCTTCCACATCTGTGGGACGCAAATCCCCTGATGCTCGACCAGCCCGTTAGTAAGGCTGTGTGCATACTGAGACCGCTTTCCTTGGCTATTCATCGCCTATAGCTTACATGGATTCAGGTTCAAGCTGTGAGGGTAAAAAGGGGAAGCCACGCCAAGATGGAGAAGACACAACCACAACACACAGGCAGCGGGGAGAGCTGTAGTTAAGAGAGCCTGCTAAGGAGCTGCTGCTGATTAGCTGGAATGAGCCAGAACATGGACCTACGGTAGGAACCAAAGCTTCTGCCAGTCCTAACAATATGCTCACGGGGGTCCTCCACGAGAGCGGCTACGTCTTCAATCAGACTACAGAGCAGAAGAATGCATCTGTCAGTTATTGAGTAGTCTACAAGGAGAAGGTGGAACCAATGCACACAGCACAAAACCATTGATTTTTCCACCTTTTTTTTTTTTTTTGAAGCCCATAAAAATATCTCTTCTAAAGGCGTCTTTAATGATCTGAGCCATCAGCAGTATCAGGACAAACAAATCATCTTCCAAACGACTGCAAAGACTTGGGGGGTCTTTGTGATCCGTGGAGCACAGTTCTGAGCAGCTCTTCCTTTGAGTTCAGATGCCAAAAATAAGAGAGGCATTTCAAGAAGATGCTGCGCCGTGTATAAAATCTTCTCGTATGTGTAAATATAGGCTTCCAGTCCAGGTAATTTCATAAACATGGGTCATAAAGCCAAATTAGGTGTTCAGACGCGGCCATAAAGCTTCCAGAGATAACGGGCCCGTGAGAAGATGTGCTGGGGGAGTCTGGAAGCGGTCATACAGATGGCCCGCAGCCCGGCCATGGGCCACATGGCAAAGCTGCCAGGCTGGCGGGGGGGGGGTCCTAAAGGACTGTCTCTGGGAGCAGAACTGTCCTGCTTCGTGGTGGGGTGGGGGTCCAGAGGTGATGGGAAGAGAAACGAGCAAGACTCGACATGGAGCTGCAAGACTCACGCTGGCCTTGACTCCAGAAGTTGGTCGTGATGTTTGTTCTGGAACAGTATTTACGATGTGCCGCTTGGTGAAAGCGCTCTAGTTGGAAAGAGCATATAATTTATCAGAGGAGGATGTCCTAAGTAGTTTAGTTTTGATTGATTTTTGTGTTGGGTGTGTGTGTGTGTAAAGGGCGAGTGTGTATGCATGTGTATGTGTGTTTAAGGTTGCGTGTGCACCACTGCGCATGTGTGGAGGTCAGAGGACAACCTACGGGTGTTGTTCCTTGCCTTTCTACCTTGCTTGGGACCCAAGTCTCTCCACCAAGGCTGTGAAAGCCACGCTGGCTGCCCAAGAGTTTCCGGAGATCCTCAGAATATAAGGTTGCGTCCTGTGCTTCTTAGGATAATCTGGAAAAGTTATTTTCATTTTTGGAATGAAGACAGAGAGAAAGAACCACCCCCAGGAATGAACTGGGAAGAGGAAAGACACAGCTCTGAAAACCAAACCAGAATTTCCTGCAAAGAATTGTTTTTATGCAGAGAACGGAGCTGCACTAGAAAGGAAAAAAAATGCCCCCTTCTGAAATTCCCTGGAGTCCCCAGGTCTTAATTTATCTGAATTCAGCTGGGTGTCGAGACTGGCAGGGCTCAATGCCACTGAATTTTGATGCTGGGTTCAAATTCCTGCGGCTGTGTAAAGCCAAGGCTTCTGTTTCCTCTGAAGTAGCCAATCAGGAAGCAAAAGAATCTTTTTTTTTTTATTCAATAGGTACCTTCATCCTCTCCCTCACTCCTCCCCTCCCCAGTTGCCCCCCTTGCACTCTCTTCCCGTCTCCCTTCCTTTTGCCCCCCCCTCCCTCTCCACCCTAATGAGGATTCAGGACTCAGTGGCATGGCTTGGAGCCCCTTCTTGGGCTCCCCGTTAGTATGGGAACTCTGACTATTAATCCCTTGCCTCTATGGATCCTGCAGCCTGGAGCCTTCTTCCCTATGATCCATGCTAGACTTTGGGGAGGTCAGGCAAAGTCCAGTTCTGGCTGCTGCAGTCCTAATTTGTGTGGAGTATCTTGCATATTGTTGGTCCTCCCCATCTTTAGGCTCTTACAATCTTGCTGCCCCGTCTTCTGTAAGGTTCCCTAAGCTTTAGGATGGGAGAGATTTGGCTGGTCTGGTTCTAGGTGACTAATTTAAGGTCTTTGTGTTCTGAATTATGGTTTGTTGTTGTTTTCAGTTTTGCTTTTCCTGCACCGTACCTTGGCTGCAATCTGATTGGTATCGAAGGTCACCTCCTTTCAATATGTCATTAAGTGGATTTGGAACTAGGATCCACCTATTAGGGAGTACATATAGTGTCTAACTTTCTGTGTCTAGGATATTTCACTTAATATAATTTTTTCTAATTCCATCCATTTCCTGGAAAATTTTACTAATTCATCTTTTTTGATGGTTGAGTAGTGTTCCATTGTATAAATGTATCACATTTTCATTATCCATTCATCAACTGTTGGGCATTTGGGTTGATTCCATGACTTTGCTATTGTAAATAGTGCTGCAATGAACATGGTTGTGCTCGTGCCACTGTAGTGAATTTTTGCATTATGGAGGATTATTCCCAGAAGTGGTATAGTAGGATCATATGGCATTTCAATCTTTAACTTTTTTAGAAATCACCATACCGATCTCCAGAGTGATTGTATAGGCTGCATTCCTACCAGCAATAGATGAGAATTCCCTTCTCGCCACATCCTCTCCAGCATTTTGTGTTGTTTGCATTGTAGATTTCCACCATTCTGACTGGGGTGAGATGACATCTCAGGAAAGTTTCAATTTGCATTTCCCTGATGACTAGGGATGTAGCCTTTTTTAAGGTATTTGTTAGGCATTTCTACTTTGTCCCTGGAAAATTTTCTTTTGAGTTCCGAGGCCCCCAAAAAAATGAAATACCTTGGAATAAATCTAACCAAAGAAGTGAGAGACTTTTATAATGGAAAACTTAAAACCTTAAAGAAAGAAATTATAGAAGACATCACCACGGGATGTGGAAAGACCTCCCATGCTCTTGGATCGACATCATAAAAATGACCATCCTACCAAAAGCAATGTACAGACTCAACACTATACCAATCAAAATCCCAAAGCAATTCTTTAAAGAAAGTGACCAAATAATCTCAAAATTCATATGGAAGCACAAAAGGCCCAGGATAGCAAAAACAATCTTGAGTAACAAAAACACTGCTGGAGGTATCATTATACCAAACCTTAATCTATACTACAAATCCATAGTAATAAAAACAGCCTGGCACTGGCTCCAAAATAGACACATAGATCAATGGATAAGGGTTGAAGACTCAGATATAAGCCCACACAATTACAGCCATTTGATCTTTGACAAAGGGGCCCAAAAAATTCAATGGAAAAAGAACAACATCTTCAACAAATGCTGCTGGCAAAACTGGATATCCACATGCAGAAGATTAAAACTGGACCCATACTTGTTACCATGCACAAAAATTAATTCCAAATGGATAAAGGACTTTAATATTAGGTCAGAGACTATAAAAACCCTAGTTGAAAGGGTAGGGAACTCCCTCAAGCTGATTGGGCTAGGCCAACAGTTCCTAGTTGGAAATCCAATAGCACAGTCACTACAACCAACACTCAACAGATGGGATCTTGTGAAATTAAAGAGCTTCTGTTCAGATAAAGAGATTGTAACCTGAGCAAAAAGACAACCCACAGAATGAGAGAAAATCTTCACTAACCACATAGCTGATAGAGCTCTATTATCCAGAGTGCACAAAGAACTTAGAAAACTAAACACCAAGGAGATCAATGGCCCAAGCAAAAAGAAACTTTATGTGAAAACCTTACTGATCTTAAGGTGAGAGAGCCAGGCTCTGGAGAGTGGAGAGGGGCCACTGTAAGCAGAGTGGGACCACCGTGAGTGAAGGTCAAGACACCAAGCACTTTACGTGCTGCATGAGTAAAATCCCCACAGGCCTGGGGCAGGGGTTTTCCACTTTCTCTCTTCAGAAAAATAAAGAGAAAAAGCAGGCTAAAGTGGTTCTATTTGCATGGTCTTAGCAGAACATGGTTGTCTGTGAAGCTACAGGGCTCTGTGCGCATTGTTAGCTAGATATATTTGAAAGATTAGGACGGCTTGTCCTAGCAGACAGGCCTGGTTGGAGTTTTTTCACAAGATGTGAATGCCCCAGGGTAAAACTCAACTGCTGGCACCATTCCAGTTTAAAGCAGAAGATAAAACTGGAATAATCCAGGCGGTCCCATTCACGGCCAACCAAGACAACAAACAGCTTTCCTTACGGCTTCTGGTTTTGGGATTAGCAGGAGTCCAGTCGGTGGCAGACTTGCATACCGATGAGAGGGGGACTCACTTCATTAAGCATCTGATGTGGTTAAATTGCGACCCTGCTTCCAAGCCTACACAAGCCACCCCACAAGGCCAGCTTGTCCTCTGAATGGAATGCAGAAAGCACTTTGTCAGTCGGTGAGGAATTTATCCTTTGGAGCATTTTAAAATCAGGAAGGAAAGGAAAAGAGTGCCCTTTTTTCACTTCTCTTGGGTCTTAGAGGAAGAAAAGAGCACATTTTCTACTGTTTCTCCCATGCTTGGCTCTTGCCAGAGATATTAAAATACCTCAGTGAAGCCAGATGTATCCATTCTTGCCAGAGCGCAGACGTAGACCCAGCCACAGGGCAGCTGTGAGGGACCCAAGCAATCTGTCAGGATTTAACTGGGCCAGCTTTTTGGATGGGGTATGCTTCTTTTTTTCTTTTGGGGTAGACAGCTGTGCAAAAGGTTGGGATGAACTGGCAGTGGCTTAGGCGTGATTCTGGTGTCATTGGACAGGTGTGAAGTTGCAAGGGGTAACTAACTTCCTTTTCTTCTTGCAGTGATCCTAAAGAGGTTCGGATATGGACCCCGTGGAAGTAAATGTCTGGAAAGAAGCTGTACTGACTGACTAGGCTGATCGGAACTGATTAGAATTTTAGTGGCTGTGGGGAGGACTGGAATGCTGCAGATTCAGAGTCTAATTACCTTTATCTTGGGTGATCTTCATATCCCCCTGATACTCATTCCTTGCCCTTCCTCTCAGTCTCTCCTAACATCCTGTGAGTATCAGGTAAAACCTCTGGAAATGTCTTAGCAGACCACTAGCCCCCATCAATCAAAAAGCTATGAATGCCATTAGCTAGCATCTATTACCTGCAACACAGAGCTGTCCACTTTGCTGCTGCAATTCGCCTACCTGTGTTTCCACCAATGTATTTGGAAAGTGTCCTGATATCTGACTTTCTTGTTCTGTGATTTATAAAACGCTAGTGGAATACGGAGTTTGGGGCAACCTGAATCTGTGTTTCTGGGTCATGGCCACTCATATATTTGGCTCTAGAATAAGCTATGGTTTGTCCCTTTGAGGTGAGCGTTGTGATTTTTTTTTTCCTGTTTACAACCACAAGTGTGACTTTTACCTGCTGATGGGGAATTAGCAGAGGTGTGTCCCTGGCTTTCCTGTCCTTCCTGACTCTACCACATCCTTCATCTTCCTGCCTGGGTGTAACGGTTACTCTTAACTATTGCTGTGAGAGAGCACCCAATATCGATCAACTTAAGGGAGAAAGGGAGGTTTATTCAGCTTACGGTTCCAGAGGGAAGGTACAGTCTCTCAAAGCAGAGGCGGCATGGCTGGCTGGCCAAAGCTGGAGGAGGCTAAGTCACCGCAGACATCTTGGAAGCTGAGAGCTGTAGACTGCTTGCAGCAAAGGCTGACTTCTCCTGGAGGTAGGGTGGGACTCATCCACTTCAAGACCCACCCCTTGTGACTGCCTCCCTCCAGCAAGGCTCCACCTCTCAAGGTGCCATGACCTTGCCAAATACATGAGGCTGTGGGGGACACATTTCAAACCATGACACTGGGAGACCAAGGTGGGGAGGTACAGAGGGACTGTTGCAGCTTCCTTCCTCCCTTCCTCCCTTCCTTCTTCTCTCCCTCCCTCCCTCCCTCCCTCTCTCCCTCCCTCCCTCCCTCCCTCCCTCCCTTCCTTCCTTCCTTCCTTCTTTCCTTCTTCCCTCCCTCCCTCTCTCCCTCCCTCCCTCCCCTCCCCTCTCCTTTCCTTTTTTTTGGCTGCCAGACGATACTCAGATCCAGGCAGGAAGAGAGAGAGAGGGAGGGGAGATTTATGTGACTTATAGTTCCAGAGGGAATACAGTCTATTATGATGAAAATTACATTAACAGAAGGCATGCTGCAGGCAGAAGCAGAAAGCTAGTTCAGTTCACCACAGACCTTGGGAGGCAGAGAGAACAAGAGAGAGAATGCAGAGTTGGGCTACCAACCTTCATGGCCCATCCTCTGGGATATACTTTCCCCTGGCAAGCGATTACCTCTTAGAGATGCCACAACCGTTCCAAACATTAGCACCAGCTATGGATTCAAATTCATGAGTCTGGGGTTGGGGGGAGGCAGGGCAGGGCAAGCAACTCATTTTCAAACTATGGCCGGGACCTGGAATATATTTTTCCTTAGGAGCGATAACTCAAGGCTGGGGAGACAGCCCAGTGGGCAAATAGTTGCTACGTAGGCATGAAGAACTGAGTTCTATTCCCAGGACACAAGTGAAAAAGCCAAGAGCGATGGAGGACGCTTGTAATTCCAGCGCCAAGGAAGCAGAGACAGGCAGGTCCCTGGAGCTCGCTGACCAGCCAGCCTAGCTAGTGTGTGTTCCAGACCACTGAGACCCCTGCCTCAAAACACAAGGTAGATGGCTCATGAGGTTCATCCCCGGGCTATACACAAACATCTCTCCACCTGAGCACACCACACACACACACACACACACACCTGCACACACTCAAGAGTACCCCAAGGTCTTGTCATTAACACATATGCTCAGGCTCTGGTATAATGCATCTTCAACTCTTTGTGCTTTAGTCTGGCTTTCAGAATCATTAGCCATTTTTCTGTGTATTACAACATTCGCTTTCTATTCAGTTATCATTTCTATGCTCTGCGCCTTAATAACACAAAATTTCCTTGAATGTTCACCAGGGATTAAAGGGTGAGGCTTCAGGGGACAGCAGAGCTTAGCTGGAACAACATGAATGACCAATAACAGGGGATTAATGGTGGTGCGGTGATTGTAATTGGAGACCTCCACTGTGTGCACAGGCACACGCTTCCTAGGTAAATGTGCAGCACAAACAAACTTTTTCAATAGGATTCTTCTTTTTTTAAATTTTTGTGGTACTGGGAATTGAACTTAAGGCCTAGCAAACACTCTACCACTGAACCACATGGCCCCAACCTTCAAAAAGAGGCCTTTAGAAAAACACAAAACTATCCTTGTGGGCTCCTCCACATTTTTCCATCCCTCCATTGTTCATCATAAATCTCACAACGGTTGGCATGGATACAGCAGCTATCTAGAACAGTTCCTGAAGGCTGTCTATGTGCCAGGAGCATTCTGCAATACTGGGTAAGGATTATCTGTCTCAATTCCTCTTTATTGTAACCCTATCAAAAGAAATACGGTCATCACCCCACTTCACAGACAGGAAGACCAAGGATAGGCGTCTCTCAGAAATGTGCTCAAGATCACTAGGAAGTGATACTCCACAGCCTGATGACTTCAGTATCTGCCAACTTATCAGATCTGAGACTGTGGGGCCCATGTGTGTCTTGGTTATACACAGCTTACTGCAAATACAACAGGGCTTATTATATACAAACCTGGATAACTACATTACCTGCTGAGTAAATAGATCAATGAATCAGCACGTCAATAATGACATTTTTTTTTTTAAAGGGAGCTAGCTGAGCATCTGAACATGGCTCATGGTTTCAGACCAGGTAAGACTTCTTTCCTCCTGAGTTCTGACTGTTTAGAGGTTGCATCTTAAAATGACAAGATAGCTTTCTGCTAAGATTGCGGACTGCAGTTATGGTACCACAGACCCTGAGATACCAGGTCACACTCAAGCCCCAACACTCCAAGTATCTGGAGAAGAACAAGATACTGATACCAGGCTGTGCATAAAGCTACTCGGAGCACAGGGTCGTTGTTAGGTTGGCTGATGAAACATTCCCAACTCTGTTTCTTTGCAGATATCTAATAAGAGTAGACATCATTGTGCCATTACAAGTTGGGCTTGGTTATGTGACTTTGTCTAGGCAAGTGAGTGGCCCCAATTCCGGGGTAACTAAGACAAGAAGAGATTGCCCTACTAATCTCAATAGGTATAAATAAATAAATCTTAGACATCTTACACTATTGAGACTTGGACCTATTTGTTACCACAGCATGATGTGACAGACACTGACTGATACAGAGGGGTTAGTCTCACACCTCACAGCAACAGGCCCATGAATATGGAAACAATGGAAGGAAGGGAATGAATACTTAAGGAACCAATCCTTAGATGAGATACTGAACCATGTGTGCAATTGGTTTATGATGATCTCTGGACATTATTCCCAGTTTACCTATGCCCCTCCTTCAGATCAGTTGCAACACTGAGTGAGAAAATGACATTTACAAGATCGCTCACCTAGGAAGTTGTAGCGCCAGGACTTGAATTCAAGTCTATCAGTTCTCCAAACCCCCAAGTCCTTCCTCACCATGCTCCGTGGCTTCTTAGGCCAAGAAAATTGATGCAAAAGCACAGGAGACTTGAGCTGGCTGCTGCCCAGGGGCCAAGACAAGGCATCAAGGGGAGATTACGGCAAAGCGCCCCAGAGAAGCTTTTTGAAGACACTGGGTTTCATTTCAACTCCATCTTTAAAAATAAGTGATGCTTTCCTAAAGCTCAGGGAAACATGCGCGAGAGGGGGCGGCAAGATTGTAAGAGCCTAAAGATGGGGAGGACCAACGATATGCAAGATACTTCCTACAAGTTAGGGCTGCAGTAACCATAATCGGACTTTGCATGACCTGTGCAACAACTGACATGTTAACGACCCCCCACTAGGATCTTTAGAGGCAAGGGATTAACAGTATAATAGTGTTCCCATACTAAAGGGGAGCCCAAGTAAGGGCTCGGGGCAATGCCACCGAGTGCAGGACTCAGAGGGAAGTTTGACATTCATACAAAAGGATGCTACAGGGAATGGGAGGGGGGAGACACTGGGAGAAGGGGAGGGAGGAGGGGAAAGGAAGGGGAAAAGAGGGGAGGGTGCAAGGGGGACTGGGGAAGGGTGGAGCGGGGTACCTATTAAGTTTGTACAGTTGGGAAAAATAAATATAAATTTAAAAAAATTAGTGATGCTTTTCAGAGGGACATCGGGGAGGGTCCTGTGCCAGTGAACGGCGGACAGGGGCGGCAGTCACAAAGGTGGGAGAGGAATGAGGTGAGTGCTTGGACAGTGTCCAGGGAAGGCAGGGGGCAGGGGGGCTGGACTTCAAATAACAGACTGAGATCCTCTAACCACACAGTACTCCTGCACAGATGTGGGAAGCGCTAAGGGCAGGGTTTGTGAAAACCGGTCCAGGCAGCTGAGTGCAGGAGGAGCTGCAGCAGAAAGAGGAGGGGCGCCGCAGGGAGGCAGGATGAGCTGTCGGGCACCCAGGCAGAAGGGGAGCGGACCTCTGTGGGATGGGGAGCTGAGAAAGTAACTACCACCTGTGGGGACTGCACTTGTGTGCTCATGGGGTGCGGATGGTTGGCTAAGCCACCTGCTGATCTCTTCACAGAATGTTTCAACTCTAACAGAAGAAAGGATGAAGGTTCCAGAAGCCAAAGTCACTTGCCCGAAGTCACACTCACCTGATAAGCAGTGCGCTGCTTGCCTTGGCTGTGGACTGGCTGTTGGTAAGTATCAAGGTCAGACTTGAAGTCAGTGTGGTTTGGCTGCATAGCCCGTGCTGGGAACCCGGACACTCATTAATGACAAGGTGTCTGAGGTTCCGAAGGCCTGGTGTGTCTGGCCAAGTGCCTGAGACCTCAGCCCAGAAAGCGGCCACTGCTTACCCCGCCACAGGGCGCCAGGGAGCTGGCTTAGGAAACACATTCTGCGTTTGAAGTTGCTACAGATGGTGCCACCCTCCACCCCCTGGATGGGATCCCAGCTGCCTGGGAGAGCAGAAGAGAAGAGAATCAATCCTGTCTGGCTCCTCTGATAGGTACCACGTGGCTTGGCTTTGAAGACCTGGCAGCATTAGAGCACCACCCACAAAGGGGCCTTGTGAGATTTGTGTGTGACCTAAACCCATTTGGAGGGCACCTCTACCGCCCCCAAAGCTTCATGGCTGGCCAAAAATTGCTCAGAATTGGATTTCTTTTTTCTCTCAGAAAATGGCTCATCCTACAGTATCCCACAGAGAAGAAAGTCAGGTCACGGGTTTCTCAAATGGCACCTTGCATCTGTGCTTCTAGCGGATGAAGCGCTAAGGCCCAGGAACCTAGTGACGCGTCCCGCAGGCCTGGGCCATCTGTTGCATGGCCCAAAATACTTGATAGGCTTTTCTCTCCACAGCTCACTTTCAAACTGCACTTGAGACTCCCACTAGCGCAGTCTTAAAATTCCTTTTCTTTATTAACTGCCTAGGGAGGGGCAATATAGTCTGCTAGCTGCTGGGAGCTTGATAAGAAGCAGTAGCATGGGACTGGTGAGATGGCTGAGGGGTTAAAGCCTTTGCCTTGGAAGGTCAAGGACCTGAGTTCGGATCCCAGATCCCAAGTAAAAATACCAGATAGATATGCCAGTAACCTGTAAATTGGACCCTGGAAGGTAGAGCCTAGATCAGAGCAACAAGAAGGTAGAGCAATCCAGGATGATTCCTGATGTCAGCCTTGAGTCTTCACCCAAGGCACGCATACTTAAGTGCCCTCTTGTACACACACACACACACACACACACACACATTAGCATGTTCTCCCCAAAGCACCCATTTACTCTTGTTTTAGTGAAGTCATTTTGATAGATATATCACTGTATGTCCAAGCAACTAGCTGATATTAATAGTAATGTCTCCATGTCAAAAGTTCTCTGTTGTCTTCTGGTTCTGGAAGTTGAGGATTTTATCAGCTAACATCACAGCTGCCCTCAGCGCGTGCCTCCTGGTCAACGTCCTCTTTAGATGATAACCTGAGAACCTCCATGTTTTTTGTTATCTTGACCAGGGAAATGTTATTCATGGTGGGTCACAGCAAGCACTATAGCTCAAACACCTTTGTTTGTCCTGGAGTTAATATGCCCCCCCCCAATTTCCTCTGTGTCCAATCTGTTTTTCATGATTTCCAAACAAAATCTTCCCCAGCTCCGTGAAATTCCTCTTCATACATTTAAATCCATTGGGTCAACCGGAAGTTCCCAGAAAAAGTTACACTTGTATTAAACATTCTACAAAGCTGATGGCTAAGCAGAACTTTAATGATTGTGGGGGATTGGAATGTTGTAGGATCAGAGCTGACTTATCTTGGGGTGTATTAGTTCCCTAAGTAGCTTTTTTTTTTTTTTTTTTTGGCCTACCTCTAAATGCAACCTGACATCCTTGTGACTATCAAGCAAACCCTTTGGGAATGCACAAACAGATTCCTTCCTAGCTTCTGCCAACCCAGAAGCTAAGAATGTCATGAGATAGCAACTGAGGCTTATGGTAGAGATTTCCCTGCTCCATTATAACTCACCTATCTGACACTCTCACCAGTGTATTTAAAAGGCATCTTGATCAGTGAATTTCTTTGTTCTGTTACAAAAGAAAACTGTTGCCACATTGAGACATGGTATTTGGGGGGCTCTGAATCTGTGTTCCCAGACCATGCTCACTCATATTTGGTTCCAGAATAAACTCTCTTACTCTGAGATGATAGCTGTGTGTGTGTGTGTGTGTGTGTGTGTGTGTGTGTGTGTGTGTATGTGTGTGTGTGTATGTGTGTGTGTGTTAAAAGTCTAAAGAGCCTATCAATTGACTTACATAGGCACCTCAGCTTCCCTGGCTTAGACTGTTCTGAGAGTTCCACATGTCTGCCACATAGAGGCCCCATGCAATGTCCTATACCTACCACCTGGACATCCTGTGTGACTCCCTCTTAGGCTGAGTCCCCAATTTCCTACAATTAGCATTTTTTTCTGTCTTGATGAACTCCCTTGGTTTTTCACTACTGCACATTTAATAAGCTCTCTGAAGGGATTATGGAAGCAACTTCTTCCTTATTTGTGAAAATGTCTTTATTGGTCAAGTCTGAGTTGAAATTTGTTGCATCAGGTCAATATTTTTAATATGGATGGTGTCATTTAAGTTTTAGAATCCTATAATAAGATCTCTTTTTACTTACTGATTTGTTATTATTATTATTATTGTGTGTGTGTGTGTGTGTGTGTGTGTGTGTGTGTGTGTGTGTCACAGTGCCACACAGAGGTGAGAGGACAACTGTGTAGATTCAGTTCTCTCCTTCCATCTTCTCTTGGGTTCCGGGGATTGAACTCAAGTTGTCAGACTTGCACGGCGAATATTTTTACCCTGCTGCACCATCTCTCCAGCCCCTGCATTTACTTTCTAATAGCTTCTCGAAGCATTTTGGAACTTCTTTTCCTCTCAGTGTGCTGGCATTTAAGGGTGATGCGCTTGGAGTGGTTTTACTATTGTTGCTGATGGGGCATGTTGTGGCTTCCTTTCCACCTGAAAACCACTGTTCTTTTAGTAAAGGGGAAATTGCCTTCAATTTCTCCATTTTCTATCTAGAATTCCTATTATTTAGATATAAATCTCTGAACTAGGTGCTTGGTTTTGTTGTGTGTGTATGTGTGTGCGTGCGTGTAATACAAGAGAGCATTTGAGAGAATGTGACATTGGGAATCATCTTGAATTGCCCTACCTCCTTATTGCTTAGCTTGGGCATGCCACCTCACCAAGGGATGAGTAGGTATCAGACTAGATATAGGGTTGTGGCGGAGACTTTAAAGCATGCAGGCATCTTTGTGAATTTCTTCTTGTTTTTTAGGACCCCTGTTTCCAGAGCCATCCAATGCTGAAATCCAGACTTCTGGAAGGAAATCTGATAACTTCCTGGCTGTCCTCAGGGCCAGCTTAGAGTTATTCTGAGAGCTTTTCAAGCTCCAGCATCTATGTTTCCGTACTGCGCTTCTTCTCCACTCTGTGATCCTATAGATTTACTCTTTAAAAAATCACGTGAGCAACCATCTAGGGGAACAGAGACCAGCACATGTGTGTTCAGGCTGCCACTTGAACTAGCGATCCTGAAGGAAGCCATCCTGCCATTTCCTCCCTTCAATTGTCTAGGGCACCTGATTCTCCTGGGTGTGTACACTTTCAAGGGAAGAAACCCAGGGTCAGGGAGAAGAGGGGTCCATTTCAGCTCTAGTTGCTATTCACTGTGGCTCAGGGTTTCATTTAGAGCTTCGGGATACTGACCACCAGCCCTATCTATACACCTTTGGGTTCTCAGCAGGATCAACAAGGATAATGACCACGAAAGCATTTCAAAAAGCATAAAGCCCCATGGGAACCAAGACTTTGCTGCTGCTTAAAACCTCACTTGCATCTCCTGAAATCCAACCGGAAGCTATCATGGCTCATCTTTAGATGAGAGGACCAACTTGAAGAATCTTAATAAATCACCCTGTGAAATTCAAAAGAATGTCTGTTGATCACATGGACATATGGCACGGGATAACATTTCCTATCCCACTGACATTAGTTGTCAGAGTTGGCCAGGTTCCATGTCGTTTGAAGAAAACGCATCCCGAATCTCAGAAGGGATGTGTGAGAGGAAACTCTTCATTTGAAAGCTCATTCCACAAGGGGTCTGTTTCTCAGCTCAACTGTGGTCCATCTTCAATGAGGTTAGCAGTACAGGAAAAAGAATGGTTAAATACTTCTAAAGAAGGGATATACTGAAGCTACTAAAAGAACATGGAGTGCTACCACTAGACGTAATTGCAGAGGAAAGAGGCCCAGTGCATATCGAGTGATAAAAACAAAACGTGAGCTGTTTCACCCATTGTTATCACAAGACGATAAACCCTTATGTAGAGGGGTGGGGAGGCCTTCTGCTTCTTACTTTATAGTTCTGAACTGCTTGTGTGTGTGTGTGTGTGTGTGTGTGTAGTGTAGTGTATGTGTGTGTAGTGTAGTGTATGTGTATGTACAAGCATGCACAATGTGTGCAATAAGCCCGAAGTGGACACTGGATGTATTCCTCATATACCCTGTTCCTTCCTTCCTCCCTCCTTCTCTCCCTCTCTCTTTTCTTTCTTTCTTTCTTTCTTTCTTTCTTTCTTCTTTCTTTCTTTCTTTCTTTCTTTCTTTCTTTCTTTCTTTCTTTTTCTTTCTTTCTTTCTTTCTTTCTCTTTCTTTCTTTTTCTTTCTTTCTTTCTTTCTTTCTCTCTCTCTCTTTCTTTCCATTATCTATCTCTATCCATTATCTATCTCTCTGTTATCTATTAGCTATTATTTGTTTATTACCTACATATCTATCTATTATCTATCTATCAATCATCTATCTATCTATCTATCTATCTATCTATCTATCTATCTATCATCTATCTATCTATCTATCTATCTATCTATCTATCTATCTATCTATCATCTATGTAGGACAACTGTTACTCACTAAACTTGAAACTCGCTAAAATGAATGGCTATCAAGGAATCTTCCTGTCTCTACCTCCTTGGTACTGGATTTACATACAGGTCATGATGCCTGCCTTTATGTATTTATTTACTTACTTAATTCATTTTTTTTTTGCTTGTGTGGCAAACACTTTACAGCCATTTCCCTAGCGCCTTTGTTCTAAGATGCATATATTACCTGATCTCTAAAAGAAATGATTAAATGCCTATTAAATGGGTAAAAAAGAAATCAAAATCTGGGAAAGTACTCACCCACTTTTAAGTCAAAGTAAGAAGAAGTTGGTTTGTGAAGAGGCCCCTATCACTCTGCTGGAGCTGGGATCCTTCCTTCTAGCTAGCAACTACCCATGATGCCCTTCATGCTGTGACAGCCTGCTACACTTCCATGCAAGCTCCATTATTAGCAGAAGATAGAAGAGAATTCATTTTTTTAAATGATGTAATTTCCACACAGAGAGAGCAGTATTTCTTGAGTGAATAGCTCAACGGCTTCTGAAAAATTCATATAACCAGAAAATCCAGAAGGGAAGCTTGTCTTTAACCAAACCTCCTATCTTATGCAGATGTTTAAACTTTCAGACTGTTCATATGGTTGTGGTCAAGTACAAGCAGGTGCTTGGTGTGGCCTTCATACCCCATCCATCCCATATCAGGACCTGCCCGGTGGTGCCAATTCTTCCCCCTTGCATTTCCCAGGGCATTCCTGTTAATCCATGTGTCCCCTGGTTTACCTGTATCTTGGCCATGAACATGATAATGCTCGGCCACACACACGCAATCAGTCTGGCAAGACTACACAGGACACTGATGACCCCTGGAGGTGCGCCGACTCTCTGAAGCAAGCCTCCTACTGCTGTCAATTTCCTCTTTGCAAATGGAGGACTCGATGGATGAGGAGGGCATGTTCCAGGCACTGCCAGTACTAGCAGACAGTCCCCTGGGCGGCACGGTCATCACAACAGCACCCACGTATGGTTTCTCACTGTGCCTCAAGCACTTCCAATGGACTACAGTGCCACACGGAGAGAGGTGCTACTGCGCGCTCCGCCTCGTCAAGAACTCACGCAAACGGAACAGGCGCAAGGTGATAATATGAAGAACTGACAGGGGGAAGACGGGGCTCCAGGGTCTACTCATGACTGCAAAACTAGACTTCCTGCCACCCACACTAGAGTTCCTGCGTCCCCTCCTCACCTGTGGTGATTGCTTGCTCTGCTAGACTGGGTGGCCTCTGTCTAGTCCACAACAATGTCAAGCCCATCTTTCTCCTGAAGAGGTAAATACACAGCCGCCTCTAGGTATTGCCAGGGCCATGAAAGGGCCTCTTAGCTCTGTCTAGACACAAAACCAACAGAGCGAATGCATAACCGTGCTTTACAGCCAGAAGTTTTTTTATCTTGTTTCTTCTCCGGAGAGTTGGCTGATAAATGGAGCATCACAGGTAGAGAGGGATATGTGTTTTCCAGAGTGACTTTCAGAAGCGGAGTGTGGTGTGCACACTAACATGGCCGAGAGGCATCCTGCTGGTCTGGTACAGACCTCCTCTTAAA
The DNA here is from genome assembly GCA_023101885.1 of Typhlomys cinereus. NCBI lineage: Eukaryota > Metazoa > Chordata > Mammalia > Rodentia > Platacanthomyidae > Typhlomys > Typhlomys cinereus. The sequence goes on along the minus strand of JALPQD010000071.1, from coordinate 1,546,630 downwards.
GAGGCCAATTAATCCATCTGGGGGAGCAATGGGGCACCCGGCTGTCCAACAAGAGAAATCGGGGACTTTCCAACTGGCGTGCATCACCCCAGTCTGTGCGTGAATCAAGCTGCATTGACTATCTAGAGGTGCATGGTGAAACCCCAGGGCAGCTGAGCCACAGAAGCTTCTCTCCCTGAATTCCCAGCATCCATTGCTTTCCAACCTTTATGACTTCCCCTTTGCCTCCTTCTAAAAGCACTGCCTGAGGTTTTTTGTTTTTTGTTTTAAATTGAATCAAACTAATCATTGCTTTAAGCCTTGGATCATCTTATTGAAGATTCCCGGAGTTACCCCACGCAGAATAGAGGTTCAGGCTGTAGAGCAAAGGCCAAAGACTGTCTCTTTCAACAAAGTGAAGACCTCTAGTTTTGGGTCTCTGGAGGGAGACAGAGATAACCAAACTTACACGAGGGGGAACAACACTAGTACTCACTTTTGGACAAAACAAAATTCTGGAGTTTCAAAGCATATTAATACTATTGACATAGCAATGAGCAAAAGATAAGTAAGCATGTAGAAAATTGTGGCTGCTTTTCTTGCAAGACCATTAAGAGGTGGGCCAAGCTGGTTTTCCATTTTGCTAAAGACAGAAAAACACAAACTAAGACAGAGCCCACTAAAGTGAAGCCCATCTGGAGCTGGAAAGATGGCTCAGAGGCTTCAAAAGCAAAAGGACCTGAGTTTGAATCCCAGATCCCACATAAAAACACAGGGCAGAAATGGCAGCGGCTTGCACTTCCAAACCTGGAAGACAGCTTGGGAAAACCCAGAGCAAAGCAATGAGGAGGTAGAGCAATTCAAGATGATTTCCAAAGTACCCTTGGGTTTCGATGGGTACACACAATGCTATTTTCTACACCTATACACACCCACATGCACCTACACATGTAAAAACAAACAAACAAACAAACAATATAAATAAAAGGAACCCACCCTTCATGTTTTGGCCCTAGAAAGCGAATTATCAGGGTGAAAAGTCAGAACTAGACTTCTTCCTCCTTGCTCAGGAGATGTGTCTGGTGCCAGGAGTGGTCCCCTCAGAGAATGTGCACCTTAGGCTTGCATTTCTTAGAGGTCAAGGGACCTTCATAAACTGGGTTTGATATGGTTCTGATGAATTCCCAGCATCCATTATTTACGAACCTTTATGACTTCCCCTTTGCCTCCCTTTGATGGGTCCTGGACACCCAGCAGGAGCTATGCCAAATCTCTCTGGAGGAGATCACCAGAGAACCTGCAAGTAATTTCTCAAAGACAATGTGGCAGGCTGTCAAATGAAAGCACCGTGAGTAGTCTCATAGAAACAGTGGACATCAGGAACAATCTAGTAGACGCAGTGGACATCAGAACGAGGCAACAAAGATTTCAGGCAGTAAAATGATCAGACCAAATCACAAACATATGACTTTTTTAAAAAGAAATGAACATATCCATTTGCAAGGAATAGTACGTCTCTTTTTCTTTAAGGTTGAAACAAACTTGAAAAATGAACCAAAGAGATGGGGTTGAAGTGAAGAATACTTTAACTAAAATGAAAAAAGGCAATGGACCAGTTTAACAGTAGATTAGACACAGATGAAAAGAGAATAAATGAACTGAATGATAGTTCAGGAGGAATTATTTGGCAAGTGGCAGGGAGGGATGCACAAAGATGGCAAATATGAACCTAAAGCTGACAGACAAGGGGGAGGTAATATAAAGGAAACTCAGGTGATGATGTGGATCGGTCATCTTTGGAGTTTATGGCTTCCACAGTGCTAATCATACCTACTTTTTGTTTATTTGAGATAGAGAAGTTGACAGACACATGCACATACGCGCACACATGCTTACACACACACACACCCCATTCAGAAGTCAGATCACTCCTTCCACTATGCAGGCTCTGGGCCTGAACTCAGGTTGCCAGGTTTGCACACAGGCACCTTTACCTGCTGAACCATATACAGTCTCAGGAACGTAGAACAAATGGTAAGAAGTATGGAGCTCATTCACATACATAGAAATAACACAGATCATGATGCCAGGGTAGCAAACGCTTTTGTCCAAACTAGATTTGGTAATGTACTTCTCATGGACTGGAACCTTTTCTTCCAGAGTAGTAGGACAGAACGTGTGGTATCTGCCTTGGATTATGGTCCACATGTCTTCTTTAATTGCATGGATGTTTAAGTGGGAAAATCAAGATGTGCTCAGAAGAACTCTTAAAGCCAGTGATCGTTTCTCAAGCAAGCAAGCAAGCAACCTGAGTTTCGCTTTGAGTGTGTGTGTTGATGTTGGACTTTTATAAAGGTACATGCTGCTTGTGCTTTATTCATCTTAGCACGTGCAGACAATCTCCCGAGTATGCTGACTATCACCATGTGTCCATGCTAGGTCACGTGACCTCTGTGTCTTGCTTGCATGTCCTAGCTGCTACACCCCAATGACAAATGCTCAGCGTAGTAGTAACAAGTGATGAATCCATATTTTTAATTGTGTTCCAACTTTAGAAGCCCTTGCCTTATACCTCCAAGTTCCTAGAAATGGCTCTCCAGATATGCAAAAGATGATAGATGATGGGGAAACCTCTGTGGCTGGCCATCCTGTCTTCCCTACAGAAGACACTCCAGCAGGGTCTGCAGGAGCTTTGGCGGGGAACTGAAGGCAGTTGGCCAAGGTCACGGGCCCCACTCCAGCAGGGAGAGGATCAAGGGCTTGTGTAACTTCTGAAGCCAAATGGAGCCAGTCTCTCAGGACCTCCGCTCTGTGATAACCAGGCAGCACTGGCCAAATAGAAATTCAAAAATCACTCAAAGCTATTATATTTCTGCCTACATTGCATCCTGAAACTCTGTTTTGGTGGTCACCATTACCTAATTTTATAGCTCCTGAATCCCATCTGCAAAGGACTGCACGGCAGGACAATGGCTCAGCCTCTCCAGGTCGCCTCCAAGCTGGAGGGAAGTGGTGCTGCCTTCTGAGTAGAGCTGATCGATTTCACTTCCTTAGTGCGCTTCACTGCAAGGATTTGTGACCAGCTGTTACCACTGCTCCTGTCTAGACCAACCTATCCTCTTTGTTACAGGCAGACAAGGCCAAAGCCAGGGGTGGGATGGGGCGGGGAGAGGATGGGTTACCATCTGCCAGGGGGGCTGTTTATTTCTCCTGCTTTAGGTCACTCGCTGAGTGAAGGACATGAGTACACACCCCCCTGAGTGTCAGGAAGGGAGAGGGAGAGCTGACAACCAGAGCCCATACCCGCGAAGGGAGGGGCCTTCTTATTAACAACTTAATGACACTTTTCGTTTTCAAAGTGTTATTCCAACCATTAATAATTGAGCAGCTTTTCAAAACAATGTTCAGCTGCCTTCTCGGGAGAAAAGGAAAACTGTAATTAGGAATATGACAGTCTTATTCAAAGAACCCACGTTTAATGAGTCCATTTTTATTTAATTTAAGCGGGATCACCATAAACCAGCTCCTATAGGACATGCCAGGATGTTCCAAGAGGTTTTCCCTCATGAAGTCTTGGGCCTGGCTCCTGAGATAGTAGGGTCTCTAGCCTAACCTCTCCCCAGCCTGTTGGTGCCTCGGGGAGTCGCTTACTTTGATTCTGTTTACTTCTCTGTAAAACTGTGGAGAAATAAGCAACTTATATTTCAAAGGTTCACGAGATCACTGCTAGGAGATGCTTATCCAGCACTTAATAGCTCAGGCCCGGTGCACAGTAACATCTGGAAAAAATGGTGGTTGCCAAAACCCAAAGAGCAATTTGAACAATAATTATTCCAGGCGGGCATGAGAGCAAAGGAGACTTATTTTTCACTGTAGTCCTATCATTCTTAGTAAAAGTAAAATAAAAAAAAAAACTCATGAGTAGGCATTACTTTTATAGTTAAAGCAAACTACTTATTTTAAAAACCGACCCTTTATGAGGCATCTGAAGCTAACACATCTTATAGGGAGTTGCAGGTTTGAGGCAAGGTCTTAATTCTGTTGAAAAGTTAATGAGGAACTATAAACCAAGATGAACATTTCCAGTCTCTTCTGGAGCTCAGTTACCCAAGATCACACAGTATTCCAAGAAGCGAGGACATAGGGTGGGGGTGAAAGCTCAGTGGTGAAATGCTTTGCAGTAGAAGCAAAAGGACCAGAATTCAGATTCCCAGGTCCCCACACACAATGCCGGTAAGTCTTATGGCCCACCTGTTATTCTAGCCTCTAGCCTCAGGAAGTGAAGATTTAGGATTCCCCCAAGAAAGCAGACTAGTCCTAATGGCCAACTCTGAGTTTGGCTAGAGACCTTGTCTTGAAAGAGTGAGGTGGAAGGGTGATCCATGATGATTCCTGCTATCAACCTGAGACTGTGTGTACCATAGGTGCACCCACACATGTGAACATGTATGTACATATGCACCTGTCTGTGTCTGCATACACAAGGAAATGGGAAAAGATGGGAGGGGGAGAGAGAAAGAGAGAGAATATATCTATTGAGTTTCTGATCTTTCCTTTTGCAACGTGTCGCTTCCCATCTGTTCTTGGCGGCTCCATCCTTTTAGTTTTCAGGCCTTTCCTTTCAATCACTAGTTTGGGGCTGTGGTAGAGCACCTGCTTAGCACGAAGGAGGCTGTGGGTTCAATCCCCGGCACTGTCAGGGAAACTGAAATAAAACAATCAGCTGAAATCGTAAGCTTCCGACCCATACATACACGGACTCACAACTGTTGCTGAATAGTGAGATGAATGACATTTACAGTTTGCTTTCCTAGTGGAGGCGACCCTATTGATCACAACTGACATTTACTTAAACACTCCCCAGCCGACGAACACCTCCCAACTCTATCTCCTTCTGAAAATGCCAAGAAATGTGCTTGAGGCAGCGGCAGAACAGAATAGCATCACCTATCCATTCCCCTACAACCATGTTGCTTTGTTAATATCATAACTTTAATTATTTCTCCCGTTCTTGACAAGCCTGCGTTGTTAGTCTAACCCTCACCCGGTATTGATTTTCTTCTGCTAAAAACAAGCATCGGCCAGCCACCAAAAAATTGCCTGCCCAAGCTCCTTGGTATGCCGGGAGCTTATATCATGCATATTAAATCTAGACAGCGTTTAGGCAGGAGCAATCTCAACTTTATGATCTTGTTGGTTTTTAAAGCAAATGTTAATGAAATATGCATTACTTATGGCTGGATGACAAGCCCAGTGGGGTCACATTTTAATTAGTGTAGTTTGCTCAAAGAAAAGCAAATCTAACTCCTCCTCATCTGTCACCAGGCTGCCCTGCAACCTGGAGGCAGGACGAGAAATGACAGCAGAGGAGACAGATCACCCTCCCAGGCCAACTTGAGGGTCCAGAGAAGAGGGGCGGGGAGGGACCAATTCATCTCCAGTCATAGCAGCACCGAGCTACTCTTTATGAGAAGCATTTGAATTGTTACACTTCCTAGACTCCTGGTCCATCATTCAAAGTAGCAATCACCAGAAAAGTCAAGCACTGTGACATCACAGAAATAGGCTTGGTCTTTTTAAGACCTATTACTAGTTAGGTTGTCGTATTAGGTTTTTGCAGAACTGCTGCAAGAAACACCACATACGCAGGGGAGACAGCTCATTTGGTAAAGTCCTTGCTGTATAAGCACGAGGACTTGAGTTAGATTCCCAAAAGTCATATAAAAAGCCAGGTGAGGTGGCATGCACTTCTATTTTAGCAACAGGAAGCAAAGACAGGAAGCTCCTTGGACTTTGCTAGACTAGCTAGTTTAGCCTAGTCAGCAGGCCCCAGGCTAATGAGAGAAGCTATTTCAAAAATGATGTGGACCTATGGATTGCTTGGCCCTAATCAGTAAATCTAAGTCACATCTACCCTTACATCAAGACTCAGCGAACATGGAGGAAGAGTGGGTGGTAAGACCTTGAAGTCAGACAATGGAGGACCAGACACTATGTCCTGGATATGACAAGAATGCATGGGAATGGTCTCATCAACATCTCACCAGAAAAAGTAAAAGATCGCAAGAAACTTCACGCCCTCCTGAGAGACTCATGAGAACTGATACTTACAGGGAAGAAAAGGAAGATGCTACCCTCAGTGGTTCATGAATCATGTCAGAGCATATGACATGAAAGACAAACTAGAAGAAGCACTGTGGGCCACACAAGTGAAAAGACTTGAAAATAGGAAGGAGTATGACAGTGGAGAAGAAGGGATGTCAGGGGGAAAGGGAGGGGAATGGAAATTAGGGGGAGATAAAAAATGAAATGATTAAAACAAGCATTAGAAGTAAGAAATGATGTGTATTACTCAGGAAGAACACCATCTGAAGTGTGTGTGTGTGTGTGTGTGTGTGTGTGTGTGTGTGTGTGAAGAAAGTATCAAAAACAACAGAATGTACCTTAAAACCATAGCAATGTATGTTCACAGTTTCTGATAGTCTCTGGATGCTCAGTCAAACGAAAGTCAAACTCTCTGCCTAGATGGTACTATGAAGATATTTCAGTAGATTCTGAGTAGAACAGAAATAATAGGGGTGAGCCTCATTCAGTTGGTTGAAAAAAGACTGGAGGTCACTGGAGGAAGAAGGAATTCATTCTTTAGCTTGTCTTCTGACTCAGAACTGCAGAAATCAACTCTGTCCTAGGTCTTTGGACTGTCTAGGATGCCCTGCACATTCCAGTCTTGCATGGTGAGCCCATTCCCTAAAAATCAACAAACGAATGAATTTCTTACTTTGTTGATTCCCCAGGTAACTGGCTAAACACTCAACTTTGCTACCTCTGTGTAGATTCTATTAACAAATAGGGTCACAGGACACTCATAGATCCTGGGTGGACAGGAATTTTTGGAGGGTACTTTTCAGCCTGGAGGAGACACGGTGGTGGTGGTGACTGGGGGCGTGGGGGGTGGACTCAGAGCCTCATTCTTCAGAGTGCAGTGCCTGGATTCCTGAGGCACTGTCTCCCGGAGTCTGACACAAAGGCATCTTTCCAGGCCCCTTGTGGACCTGCTGCATAAGAATCTTCATTTTAACAGATCAGGGATGATTTATGTGTACATTACAGTTTGCGAAGCAGTGGGATGGAAGATCATGTTTCCAAGTGGTTATGGTGTTTATAATGAAAAGCCTGCAGTCTAGACACTGTAAAGTCAGATGACTCTGAAGAATGGGTCAAGGAACGGAACTACGAAAGTAGAAATAGGAAAAACTCTTGAAATCAGTCATCTCTTAACATGCACTGACTATACCAATAGCAGATTGATTCCACATACACATTTGTCAAACAAATAGACAACTGAATAAAGTAGGTTCTTCCAAGAACTTTCTGCTAAACTGACTTCTGTGTACAAGGAAAACCCGAAGGCAAAAGAGAAAACTTCTTCATCTCCACCCTCCAGCATCTGGATCGCCTTTACACGTCTCGTCACATCAAAAGGACTGCCAGCCCAATGTGATTACTTGGCTACGGCTTCACACCCGGATACCCAGGTCTTGCTCTAGGCGCCTACCGTAACTCATGTTGACATGAAGAAATGCATCATTTCCAGATCCATATGTATGAATTTTTAATGAACGGTGTCAAAGAAATCAAATATTTTTCTCTCACCCCTACTCAGCAGAGTCAGATTTTGACCTTCTGCCAAAGGACCATAAATCACATTCAGGAGGAAGGGGGCAGGACCAGGGTCTCTGCTCATGAATGAGTCAGTTAAATTCCCTCTGTCAGATCTTCCCTGAGCTGTCATGAAATTGGGGGTGGGGTAGGGAGGGAAAGGATGAGAGGGAAGGAAGAAGGGAAAGAAAGAAGGTGAAGGGAAGTAAGAGGAAGTGGGGAGGGAAGGAAACAAACTTTGAGGATTATAAACAGAGAATACTCCATGGTTATTGACTAAGAAAGTCCAAAGTCAGAAAATTCAAAGTATAGGTAAAGTGACTTATTTATTGACTGAAAACTGGGTGGTCATCTCAATAGTAAGATTCTTAGGAGCATTCTTTGCTCTCACAGTTTGGTGTGGTTGCTAATGTCTTTGTCAACTTGCCTCAATTCAGAATCACTATGAAATACACTGGGTGTATTGTTGATGGTGCTTCCAAAAAGGTTTCCCTGATGGGGGTGGGGGAACCAATGTAAAATGTGTCCAGCGCCATCCATGGAATGGGATGCTGTGTGACTGACAAGGAGAAAGCCAGTTGGCACTCTTCTCTCTCTGCTTCCTGAGTGTGGACACAGGTGACTGCTGCCTCATGCTCCTGCCGCTCTGCTGTCCCAGCCCTGATGGACGACAGTATCATCAAACTGGGAGCCAGAGGAAACCCATCCTTAAGTTGCCTCTGTGTGGGACCTGGTCACAGCAACGGGAAACAGCACTGAAGACATTCAATCATGTGTGTTTCCACATCAGATGACTTGAAACAAGAAGAAACACGAGATGAGCGCTATAACAACAAAGAATGAAAACAGATGGACAGGGCCAGCAAGATGGTTCTGGGGGTTAAAGTGCTTGCAGCTTGAATGCACAGAAAACATGGAACACTAGGAAAAAAATACCTTTCCATGAGTGCCATGACAGGTATGTGTATACACACACACACACACACACACGCACGCACGCACGCACGCATGCACACACACACAAAAAATTTAAATACCATTTCCTTTTTCAAGAGTCCTGTCTTAGAATTTCCGCCTTTCTGTTAGTAAGAAACACGGCAAGCACCACCTTCCTAAACTAAACTTCAATCAGCTCAAAGCTGCTGGGTTAGAGGCCAGATATCCCATCTTACCCAGCAAGGCAGGAGAGATGAGTCTGAACTCTGGTCCTTTTGCTTATACTGCAAAGCGTTTCACCACTGAGCTGTCTTCCCAGCTTTGTGTCCTCGCTGCTTGAAACACGGGTTGGCCTTGGGTAGAATAGACTGGTTTATAGTTCCTCATTAACTTTTCAACAAAATTAAGATCCTGCTTCAAACCTGCAACTCGTGTGTGTGTGTGTGTGTGTGTGTGAAGAAAGTACCACAAACAACAGAATGTAGTTTAAAATCAATCACAGATGTATGTTCAAGTTTCTGATAGTCTCTGGGTGCTCAGTCAAACAAAAGTCAAACTCTCTGCCCAGATGGTACTATGAAGATATTTCAGTAGATTCTGAGTAGAACAGAAATAACAGGGGTGAGCCTCATTCAGTTGATTGAAGGCCTAAGGAAAAAAGACTGAGGTCACTGGAGGAAGAAGGAATTCATTCTTTAGCTTGTCTTCTGACTCAGAACTGCAGAAATCAACTCTGTCGCAGGTCTTTGGACCGTCTAAGATGCCCTGCACATTCCAGTCTTGCATGGTGAGCTCATTCCCTGAAATCAATGAACGAATGAATTTCCTACTTTGTTGATTCCCCGGGTAACTGGCTAAACACTCAACTTTGCTACCTCTGCGTAGATTCTCTAAAAATAAGGTCACAGGACACTCATAGGTCCTGGGTGGACAGATTCTTAATGTCCTCTTAATGAGGACCCTATGTGTTGTCAAGGAGTCTGTTGACTGAGGGGTCAGTCCGACTGCCTGGGGAGGAGACAGTAAAACAGATACAGTGCATTTGGAAAACGAATCAGTAATAAAAGAGCAATGAGGCCTAAAATTGTTCATAGCAGAGACAAATTTTACAAAAACCTGATCTAAGGAAGCAATACAAAATATGAAAGAAAAAAAAGTCTCTAAAGACCATATAGGTCTATCAACAGTAACTCATGGACAAAACCCAATGTTTCACTCGTAGTCATATGGGTAGTAAAGTAAGATGCATCCTTTTGAAAGAACATGACGGAATCATTAAGAATAGTTAGGAAGAGTTTAGGACAAAATGGGGAAATACTTAACCTGAGTGGGGAAACACAGGATGAAAAGCAATAAATATTTAATTCTAAGAACTACACAATTCCATCACTTGCGTAGAGAG